>CAUYLG010025418.1:0-20776 GCA_963573385.1 Cacajao melanocephalus
ACTCTGTCAACAGGGGCTAATAATGAATTTTTATGATACCAATGGTTATTATACAGTCTCTGAGATAGCTCAAAACCTTACCTCATTTGGCTTTAGAAGCAGCCACAGAGGCCGGGTGCCGTGGCTCACACCTGTAATCCCAGCACTTTGGGAGGCTGAGGTGGGCAGATCACGACGTCAAGAGATTGAGACCATCCTGGCCAACATGGTGAAACCCTGTCTCTACTGAAAATACAAAAATTAGTTGGGCGTTGTGGCGCACGCCTGTAATCCCAGCTACTCGGGAGGCTGAGGCAGGAGAATCTCTTGAACCCAGGAGGTGGAGGTTGCAGTGAGCTGAGATTGCACCACTGCACTCTAGCCTAGCGACAGAGGGAGACTCCAACTAAAAAAAAAAAAAAAAAAAAAAAAGCAGCAGCCACAGAAATAGCTATTACTCAACAGTTTCATACAAGGAGGAGAAAATACTGACCTCATGAGAAGCTTGAAAAGCTTAAATAGCATTTAATTAATGGTTTTATACATTAACCAAATATTTATTGTGCATCTGCCGTGTTCATAACTCTGTTGTAAGGCTTGAAGACTCTAAAGGTAAAGTGGGCTGGACGCGGTGGCTCACTCCTGTAATCCCAGCACTGTGGGAGGCTGAGGCGGGCAGATCACCCGAGGTCAGGAGTTCGAGACCAGCCTGGCCAACATGGTGAAACCCCATCTCTACTAAAAATATAAAAATTAGTCAGGCATGGTGGTGTGTGCCTGTAGTCTCAGCTACTCGGGAAGCTGAGGTTGAACCTATGAGGCAGAGGTTGTAGTGAGCCGAGATCACACAACTGCACTCCAGCCTGGCAACAGGTAAAATGACTGCCTTTGTATTCCTTATACTTTTGCATAGTGGCAAGGCAGACGTACACACTAACCTTTGCAATTGAATGTGATACATATTACAGTAGAGATGAGTACAAGCATGGTGAAGGAGATGCGTAACCCTGCCCAGGGGAATGAACAAAACCTTCACAAGGTTCCATGCAGGTTTCTGTGAAACTGGTGCTAGAACTTGAAGAACAATAATGACACAGATTATGTAATGCTAACTGTGTGCCAGAACTGCCCTATTCTATGCATTTTCCAAATACTAAGCTATTTAATTCTTCCAAAGCCCCATAAGGTTGCTGTAATCATCGTCCCTATAGGAAGCTGAGTAACAGAGTAACTTTGCCCGATGTCATTCAGCCCGTGAAATATGGAGCTGGGATTTGAATCCAACTACTAATCTCTGCACTGTACAACTATGGCTTGCTGGGATTAAGGGTTGGGTGAAATGGGAGGTGTGGAGGACATTCCATGCTCAGGGAATGGTAAGGGCAAAGACCCAAAGATTTGAGAAAATATGGCACGTTTGTGACTTTTGTTCTGAATTTCACTGGAGAGGCAACATAAGGGGACTGATGACACATACATGCAGAATTTTTCTTTCATCATGGGAGTTTTTCTGGAGAATATTTGGAAAGTGATTTATCAACACAATTTCTTGATATTGGAGCATTTTCAAACGGCTGCTGTTCAACTGGTCATCCTGTTGAGTTGTTGGCTCAGGGTTATTTTAAATATATCCACAGAAAAAAGATAACAAATCTTTGATTTCTCATGATTCTCAGAATTGATTTATTCTAATACTACCTGAGGCCAAAAGTGAAAGATTGAGTGCCACAGAAGATAGCATTTCTGGAATAAATTTTTTGGCAAAACCACAATATATATTCCTCATCATGGTCAAAGTTTTTGCTAATGTTGGCTATTGGTCACCAACTGGGACGGCAGGCATGACTCCATGCAGCACTTTGCTAATGCCTCAGGGTATGTGAGAAGTACCTGAATGTATGTGTCTTTTTTGTTTTGTTTTGTTTTGTTTTGTTTTGTTTTTTGAGAAGGAGTCTCACTCTGTTGCCCAGGCTGGTGTGCAGTGTGTGTAATCTTGGCTCACTGCAACCTTCACCTCCTGGGTTCAAGTGATTCTCCTGCCTCAGCCTTCTGAGTAGGTGGGATTACAGACATGCACCACCATGCCTGGCTAATTTTTGTACTTTTTAGTAGAGATGGCATTTTGCCATGTTGGCTAGGCTGATTGGTCTTGAACTCCTGACCTCAGGTGATCCGCCCACCTTGGTCTCCCAAAGTACTGGGATTACAGGTGTGAGCCACTGCACCTCGCCTGAATGTATGTGTCTTAATAGCAAAAACAAGGTGTGGCAGAATTTGGTTCAGAACAGCACCTAAATAGAGAATAATCTGGTAAATTTTTTGTATAATTTTCTGCTCTTGATGGGCCAAAGGGTAAGTCATTCATTCATTCATTCAGCATTTTCTAACTGCCTACTCTAATAAAAATCTACTAATAACAGTTAACATTTAATAGAAAGCCTACAATGTGACAGGCACTGTGCTAAGCACCTTAAAATGAACACATTACTCCTCACTAACCCCGTGAAGTAAGAATGACATTATCCCCAGATAAGAAAACAGAGGGATTGGCAAACTTGCTCCATATCACATAACTGGCAGAGCCTGGTTTCCATCCCAGACAGTCTTAACTAAGAACCTGTGCTCTCAACCACTGTGCCATGTCATTTCCTTATGTCCAAGCTTCGGAAGTAGGCCTGGTTAGGAATGCAAATAACAAACTGTAATTAAGTCAAAACGAAACAGGCATAGATAACTGTTTATTTTTCTTAGGCGTTTGCCCACTGAGACATATACTAGCTGATATGCTTGTATGAGATGCATTCTCCGGGACAGCACTGGCATTGTCATTGCTTCACTCTTTGCCCTCCACTTTTTTCCCTAGGAAAGCGTACTGGAATGCATGTAATACATGTGAGTAAGAGTGACGATATCATAGGAATGACATTGAATCAGTACTCATTTATGAAAGTGAAGTATCCTTTGCACATTTTCGTATGATAGTGGGTATAAGTCTTAGGACACAAAGGAAGGTATTCAAGAACTCTAACTTTTTAAAATTTTTATAAATCAACTTAATTTTGGCTCTGGACACCCAGCCTTTTGAGCTGACAGGAAGTTTAGTCTCTGCTGTTCTGGGCTGATCTTCCTCATCTCCTGTGAACTTGTGCCAAGATCTGGGTCTTATGCAGGGCCAACATACTGTATTGGACAATTATCTACGTTGGTTCCACTGAGACTGCTGCGGTCTTTCACTTTCCCTTTGGCCCTTGGAGCCCTGAAACCTATGAGACGTGGAGCCCTGGGCCCAGAATCCAGCTGCCCAGCTTCCCGAGGCTGCGTGTGATGTTTCTTCCAAGGCACCTTAGATCTCTCTTTCCCTTAACCTAAGGCCTTTTCTTTTTCTAGAAGGAAATCCCTTCCTCACCTTCCATTTGAGGCACTTTCCTGTCAGCAAACCCTATTCTCCTCAATGGGTTTTGCTCTTTGAAATAAAAGAAAAGAAAAGAAAAAAGAAAGCCATGGGGTAAAAAGTATCTTTTTTTATTCTCTTTCTTGCTACAAGCCTTTTGCAAGACAAGTAAGTAAAAATTTTCTTGAATTGGGAGAGGGAAATAGTAACAAAAATAATAACTGGTCTTTAGATTTTACCTGAAAACAGATGTCTTTCTTTTCTTCTTATTAGCTTTCTCTCCCTCTCCTTCTTTACAAAATGTAAGTAACTTTTGTCTTAATTTTAACAGGTGCCATTGAGCGAGTTAACAGTAAACATCACTGCAGTTTGGTATTTGTTTTTTCAGACATTTCTCCCTCTGTGTATATATTTAACAATATTCAAGAAACATTTGTAGACTGTTTACTGTGCCTTGTAAACTTCAATAAGGAGGTTGGATTGTACTTGAGGTATCAGCCCTTTGGAGAGTTTGCAGGGCAATAACCTGGGCATCTTTACATGTTTGAAAGATCACAATGGCGGTCTCATGAAGAATGGACTATAAGGACAAGAGGCTCTTACAGTGTCCACAGAAGAGATGCTGGTGCTGGGGGATGAGAGCCATGAAGGTAGAGAGAGAAGCAGGGATTTTGGATCTGGTTGGAAGGGCAAGCAGGCAGGACTGACTGGAAACTGGATATGGAGGTAATGGGCAGGGAGGAACTGAAGATGATTTCCAGGTTTGGGGCTTGAGCAGCTTTGTGGATCTTGGTGCCATCTATAAGGATAAGGGAAAGGCTAGCGGGAGGGCAATGTCTTTAACTTCTTAAAATGCTCCTCTGGAAGGGCACTACCTAATTTCCAGGACCTCTTGGAGTCTAGAGTAGTAAATCTAGGGGGTGAATCCTGACCATGGGAGGCACAGATGATCCAATGAGCTGCAGGAAAAATAAAACTTCTATTTAATCTTGTTTTTCTTCTCATCCTTTTAAATTTATATTTCTGTATATGCCTTATAATATGCATATTAGTACAGAGTTTTATATATATATATATACACACGTATACCATTTATAAATAAATAAGAATGACTGAATAAAGGAATGAATAAACTGAGAATGTGGCAGACAAATAGCCATTCGCCAAAATCTGTCCTCCATTCCAGAATATAGTTTTAGCTGGCAAGCTGCTGCCCAGCCTGAGGCAATCTTTCCCAGATCCCTTGCATGTGGGTGTGACCAGTTCTCCAGTTCTTCCCAATGGGAGGTGAGTGGAGGTGATAAATGTCAGTTTTGGACCAAGGCTTTTGAGAAGCAGGTATGCTTCTTTTGCACTCTTTCCCCTTCTGCTGGCTTACATGCAGAAAATGAACAGGTTCTGGGAATGTCAGAGGCCTGAGATAGAAGGAGGCCTTGTCCCTGAAATATTGCTGCGAGGGGATTGCTCACTTACCAGGAGCATTCACTTCATGCAATTTTATGAGCAAGAGATAAACTTCTGGGTATTTCAATCATTGTACACAATTGGGTCTCTTTGTTACTACAGCCTAGCATACAGGGAGCATGCTTAACATTTTTCTATTGGCTTGGGGCATGTGCAAAATATTTGGAGGCCACTGGTCTAAGCACTTGTGAAATGCGAGTGAAATAGGATTGCCTTGTTTTGTCAGATCCAGGGGACAGAAGCTCATCATTTCGAAGCCATCCCCTCATGTAATCAAAAGCTGTAAGGATCATAGATGGTGTTTAAGACAGCTGAGTTTTATTTTTGCAAAACTGAAAAATAGTAAAATTTTTAGGAAGATACGCAAATTTAGATTACCGTTAATTAAAAATGACTAGCCTTATTGGTAACCCAAGGGTTTTCTTACAAAATGTGGAAGTATTTGATGAATGTTATTGGAGAACAATGAAATTCAGCAATTGTTTGGCACAGAGTTTGCTCAAATTTGCAACTACTTGAATGTCCCCAGACTTTAGCTTAAATTGTCTTTTTTCAAGGCTCAAGGACTTTTAAGATCCAGGTGTTTTCCAGTTACCTTTGCAAATGAAATAAGAGTCATTCCTCTGACCCTCCTCCCTGGGGTTCAGACGGTGAAACTCAGAAAGTCTTTCTTCATGGATTCAGCTTAGAGAAGGAATAGAATGATGCATCAAGGCAATATTTCTGAAAGTTGAGATCAACAGACTATGATTAAAGTCAGCTTGCAGTTATATTGGCTGAGAATGTCATGCCAGCGGCTCGTAAACCCAAGATGATGGATGTCTTACTGTTATCCTTACTGCTCTCCAGAATTTATTAGCAGAAAAGAAAAATAGGGAAAGGTTATAACTCTCAGAGGTTCAAAATTCTCTTTGCAACAGTGAATAGTGAAGGCTTGGGTGTCAGTTATAAATGAATCACTGGGCATTTGTGTGGTGCGCCGAGGAGTGTCAGAACCTCAGCACTCTAATCAAGAGTGGCAGGAGCACCTGCATGGAGTGGGTCGAGCGAGGTGTTAAGAGGGCTCGTGTTGCAGGTGCATTCTTCATTCTACCCTGAGAAATTTAGCTAGTTGTCGTTGAGAAAAACTCTTCGTTAACATTAGGGAAGCAAAAGTCTGTGGCCCTCATTCACTGTGGGGGAATTAATGGTTACAAGGAAGAGAAATCCTGCTTGGGTTCAGGAGTCAGGTGCAGGAGTTCTAGCATCACGGAACCGACGAAGGACTGTGTGGCTGGGGATCTGGGAGCAGCTGCTTTGGGAGGCGGAAAGATTTGAATCCATCATCTAGGGTCTTGATGCTAATTTTCTTCCTTTCTCTTGACCTCTCCTTTCTCCTAGTGAGCTAAGAATAAAAACTCTGGGACTTGCTGTTTTATTTTTTCACTCAAAAAACTGATTAATGAAGGCTGCTGGGTTTAATAAATGGTTGTCTATTTCAGCATAGAAAACACTATTTCGGGGAGTGAAAAAATATTGGCAATCATTCACCTTGTGGGGAGCTGCATTAGTTTGCAAGTTGTTAAAGGAACAGACTTTGATATTAAAAAAGCTTGGGTTAGGATATGTGTTCCTCCACCTAGGATAGGACATTTAATAGCTGTGTGACCTTCAGTAGTTACTTCACTTTGTATGAGCCTTAGTCCTTTCATCCAGGAAATGGTGATTTTTTTTTCCTGTGCAGAAGACAGACAGGAAATGGTGATTAATGGTACATGCCTGTGAAGTGTGCTATGGAAATTGAGGAAGAGACTTGTCATAGTAAATGTTGGATAAGTGTGAACACTCTCCATGACCTATTTATTTTCTACTTTCATCTTTTCAGAAGTGAGATAGAGAACACATTTGCTTATGGGTACATTGGTTTTGAGCTCTTGCTCACAGTTAAATTTCCTGCTGAGTGTTTTCTGAACTCGAACTCATCATTATTGAATCTGGGCAGTTAACATCACCCCTATTCATTTCTGTCTGGAGCACTCCCCTCTCTTTCTTGCCTTAGGAAGTTAAAAATGGAACTGATGTGGCTAGGAAGATTCCAAAGGTGGGGAAATGAACTGATAATGTGGGGAAGTTTGCTTTAATTTCCTGAAGGGAAGCTGTGGAATGATCCTTTGAATACTTACTATTTGTTGAACCTGGTTGATGTTGGGCATCCTAGGTGGGTTGTATAAAGAGGTGCCATCTTTGTCTTACGACTATGTAATCAAAATGAGCCAGGTAATCCCAGTTGCACGAGTCAGCTTTGTGTTCATGGATGAGGCGCACCTATAGCCTAGATATTGTATTTGATTGCATGAGAACCTCATTCAAGCACTGTACCACTTTAACCTCTTGCAGCCTGACCACTCTCTGTATCTGGAAAGTGGAAAAGTCAGCCAGAGTTTAATCCAGAAAACAAACTACTCTAGGTATTGTAGATAGAAGGGAAAATTATCCGGAGATTAAATTCTTAGGAAATTGTTGGAAGGGTTAAAACGAATGGTCTCTAGGTTGGCTAGAGCTGAGAACGACTCCTAGAATATGTCAGAACTGAATTACAAAGGAAATGACTACCTGAACCCCAGTTAGGAAGGGCAAAGGATGGAACCATTGACTTTAAGGACACAGACTTAGCTGTGATTGAGAGATCAGAAAAATAGCATCAGAAGCTGCTACTCTTTCTCCCCATACAAACTGTGGACAGTGGAATATGGAGTCTGGTGATCTCCATAACCCCTCAACACTCCTGAAGACAGAGATTGGATGCTGAAACACGAAAATCTTCCTGGAGACTGGAAGTGGTGGCTCACACCTGTAATCCCAGCACTTTGGTAGGCTGAGACAGGCGGATCACTTGAGGTCAGGAGTTTGAGATCAGCCTGGCCAACATGGTGAAACCTTGTCTCTACTAAAAATACAAAAATTAGCTGAGCATGGTAGCACGCACTTGTAGTCCCAGATACTTGAGAGGCTGAGGCAGAAAAACTGCTTGAACCTGGAAGGGGGAGGTTGCAGTGAACCGAGATTGTGCCACTGCACTCCAGCCTGGGCAACAGAGCAAGACTCTGTCTCAAAAAAAAAAAAAAAAAAAGAAAAGAAAAGAAAAGAAAATCTTCCCTGCCAGCAGAAAACAGCAAACACAGCAGAAAGACTGCTTCTGGCCCACTTCCACCTTTTACAATTCTGATGAGTGCATCTAATTGACAGAACCTAAGTCATATTCAGTCTCCTAACTAGATTCCAGAAAATGCAGTGGGTTTTTTTTTTTCCTGCAGCGTTGGAAAGCACCCTGGAAACATAACCATGGGACCAGCTCAAACTGATTAACCATTGCTTAAGTAAGTTGTTACAGGTGTCAAAGAGCCAGAATTGCCTGCGTATGTACAATAGAAAGAGCTTTGACCTTCTAATTTAATACCACCAGCCTGACGGACCAGCTGGATTAGCATCACCTGGGACTAGTTAGAAAGACCATAAAAGCTGGAGCTACTCCCAGATTCGAGACACAGATATGAGTGTTGCCTCTTGTCTCCTTGTCAGTTGACTTGAAATAAAGTGTTTTCTTTTCTCCAAAGCTGGTGCCAGAGCATTGGCTTCTATGTGCATTGGGCGGTGAGCCCATAGCTCGGTAACAATAGGTGAGAATGGATATTGAGCCACAGTCAACCAATTACTGTACACTGTTCTGCCTGAGTCCCATGATTGTGTGTTCATCTGTCTCTAATTCAACCACATAAATTCAGCAGAACTGAACCAGTTCACCAAGGTAGACAGAAAGATTTAAACATGGGGGCAATTTTCCCGAACGTTCAACTCAAGGCATGAGCATCAGATCTGAAGTGAGTATGAGATGGAAGACATGAATTTCTTGTTTCCTCAGTTGATCTCGGTACTGAGGTACCTCTCACAATATAAGCGTATATACTCTGAATAAGTGAATAGAGTGATTACAAAGCCGTATCTAGGGTTTCCACTCCAGAGAGGGGTAATGAGGAGAAAGTTAAAAACCAGACAGGCAGGCAGTTAGGGTGGGTCCATGGTTTCAAAGGAAAGAACAGCCTGCAGGCATAGATAAGGGAACTTCCAATGCGGGTCTTGCCTAAGACATGCTCCCAGCCACACAGGTAAGACAGGCTACACAGGTGACTTACCCAGACATGCCTGCAATGGAATATTTCATCCCCTGACACATGTACAGTAAAGGGAAGAAAGCAATATGAAGTGACTCCAGCTAAGGGTCTGCATATGCACTAGGAGGACATGGTGGAGCTACCAGAAATTCACCTTCTGCAAATGAGATGCTCCGTCCTCCTTGGTTTCTTATAGAAGCCTTTGCATTCAACTGTAAAAATGGCAACCCTCTTCCAGGTACCCTCTCTGCAGCAGAGAGCTTTCTTCTTTCACTTATTATTACTTTTTTTTTGAGACAGAGTCTCACTCTGTTGCCCAGGCTGGAGTACAGTGTCACGATCTTGGCTCACTGCAGTCTCTTCCTCCACGGTTCAAGTTCTTGTGCCTCAGCCTCCTGAGTAGCTGGGACTACAGGTGTGTGCCACCACGCCTGGCTAATTTTTTTTTGTAGTTTTTAGTAAAGATGGGGTTTCACCATGTTGGCCAGCCTGGTCTCAAACTCCTGACCTTGTGATCTGCCTGCTTAGCTTCCCAAAGTGCTGGGATTACAGGTGTGAGCCACTGAGCCTGGCCTCTTCTTTCACTTATTAAACTTTTGCTCCAACCACCCCACCCCCCGCCCACCGCCAAAAAAAGAAAAAGCCATCTCTTAGTCAAAATCTGGCCCCTAACAGAAGGCCAAATCCCTTTGTGTTTCTAAGATAAAATGGTAAACACAAAGAATACTCTAGCAAAGTAACTTAAAAAATCCTGTTTATAAATTTTTGCCTTCCTGGCTAAAATTCCAGGCCCTTCCTCCTCATCTTCCCATAAGACCTAGCTTCGTTGTATTTCACTGAGAATTCAGTGATAATCAAGTCAAATGAGGAGTCATGTGAAAGGCTGTTATCAGCTGTAAAGTCCTGTACACGTCCAGTGTTACTGTCATACATGGTGCTTTACATGTAATGGGTACTTTTAACATTTTGCCAATTTTTCTTTATTATTTACCCCCTCTCTTCAGGCAATATATACATATGTATTACGTATATATAAATTTTTTCCTGAACTATTTGACAAGTGTTAGAAATCATGTCCCTTTGTCCTTAAATACTTCTGTATACATTTTCTAAGAAGACTGATCACTCAGAATATTGACCATTGATATACTATGATTTAATTTACAGTCCTTATTCATTTTTTGCTAATATTCTCCATAAGTTTTTTTATATCAGTGCTTTTTTTCCATCCAGGATTCAATCCAGAATTATGCATATCGTTGGGTTTTCTGCACTTTCTTTGATTTTCAGGACTTTGACATTTTTGAAGAAATCAGGCCAATTCTTTTTAGAAAGTCACTGAAATTGGGTTTTGTCTGATGTTTCCTCATAATTAGAGTCAGATTATGTGATTTTGGCAGGAATAGTAAATAAACAGTTTGAGCCTACCTTCTTAGCCCTCACTTTCAAGGGATAAGAAAGAGTTGGCAGGAGATCAAATACAACATAATGATTTGGGTGCGGTAGGAATGGGATAGCACCTATTCGTAGCTAGGGGCCTAGGATAGAGCAACCCAAGGTAGATTCATTAGGCAGTACTTTAAAGGCCACTGGACAGAGTCAGCCAATGTGGAAGCCAAAAGACTAGACCAAGTTCTGCCGTTAACCAGGCAATACTGAGTTACAATAATAAAAAGGATGGTAAGGCCGGGTATGGTGGCTCATGCCTGTAATCCTAGCACTTTGGGAGGCTGAGGCGGGCAGATCACGAGGTCAGATCAAGACCATCTTGACTAACACAATGAAACCCTGTCTCTACTAAAAATACAAAAAATTATCCAGGCGTGGTGGCATGTGCCTGTAGTCCCAGCTACTTGGTAGGCTGAGGCAGGAGAATTGCTTGAACCCAGGAGGCGGAGGTTGCAGTGAGCCAAGATCACGCCACTGCACTCCAACCTGGGTGACAGAGCAAGACTCCATCTCATAAATAAATAAATAAATAAATATAAATAAAAAATAAAAAGGATGGTGATGATCATCGTAATAATAATGACTTTATTTAGCAACATGTGAAGTGCTTTGATATGCATTATCTTATATAATCTTTCAATTGTCTCATGAGGTAGAAATGATCCTTACTTTATGGATGAGGAAATTGAGGCTGGGGTGGATCACGTGGCTTGCCCAAGCTCACGCAGGTGGAAAGTGGCAGAGCCGGAGGCCAGACCCAGCTCTCTAAATCAGACTCTGAAGCTTGTCTTTCTAAACCAACATGCTGGAAAGGAAGTCACAGTACCTTTTTGGGAATTCATCTCTAAAATGAGTGGAGTGAATAAAACAAACGTGTAAGGCAGCACTTCTCAGTATTTTGGACTTCACAAAGCAATAAAAATAATTTTAAAAACAAGAAAACAGATACAGGACTTTTAATACGTGCTATTGCTAAGTAAGGATATTAAAATACACAAAATTTTATCTAGCATCAGTACTGTTTCATAAAAGAAAGGACATTTTAATATAAAAATAGGGGAAAGTAATAATCTCAAAAAAAGAACATTCTTTGAAATTGGATGTATTAGCTTTGTAACACACTCAGTACCTTGTCATTAATTTTCCCACTTTACTGGGGCCTTGTGAAAGTTTTGACCTGAGCAGCCCTGATCTGTGGCCTGGCAATGGGGGAACACTGGTATATGGTGGTGTCCTGCTCTAGCGTCCAGCGGCTTTATTCTAAATGACGAAAGTGTGTGAGCAGGGAGAGGAGTGGTGAACAATGACACCTTCCCAGGGTCTCTTTTCTTGCTTCACTGCTGCTTAGCCCTCACTTTCAAGGGATAAGAAAGAGTTGGCAGGAGATCAAATACAACATAATGATTTGGGTGCAGTAGGAATGGGAGAGCACCTGTATGTGGCTGAGGGCCTAGGGTAGAAGGTTCCAGAAAGCAGCTTCTGTCAAGTTAGGCACTCATTCTGGCACAGTTTTTTTTGTTTTGTTTTGTTTTGTTTTTTTAATTATTTTTGGTGTCTATTTCTTTTTATTTATTTATTTATTTTTTGAGACAGAGTCTCGCTCTGTTGCCCAAGCTGGAGTGCAGTGGTGCGATCTTGCCTCACTGCACCCTCCACCTCCTGAGTTCAAGTGATTCTCCTGCCTTAGCCTCCCCAGTAGCTGGGATTACAGGTGCACGCCACCATGCCCAGCCGATTTTTCTGTTTTTAGTAAAATCGGGGTTTCGCCATGTTGGCCAGGCTGGTCTCAAACCCCTGACCTCAAGTGATCCAGCTGCCTTCGCCTCTCAAAGTGCTGGGATTACAGGTGTGAGCCACTGTGCCCAGCCAAGTGATTTCTATTAATGCATTAAATAACCAGGGTCTTGAAGTGGTTCTAATAACTCCCATGATTTTGAAGTAGTGATGGTTATAAACAATATTTTGCAATATTTACTGTACTGTGATGTTAAAATGCCTGTGATTATTATAGGTAATAAAGTCACAGGTACTATTACCACTGCTGAAGTGTGACACCTACAGTCATAATTGAAGGAAAGGCACAATTTCAGTTAGAGGTCAGTGAAATCAAGATGCAATTTTTTTTTCCCATCTGAGTTCATAGATTCCCTGACTTCTTCTATGCATGGGTCCACTGCTGGGTTGGTGATGAGTGGTGGATGGGATGTAGGAGGAATCTGAGGACTCCAGATTAAAACCCCTATTTCAAAAAATGTATTTTTATAAATTTACAGGACACAAGCGCAGCTTTGTTACCTGGGTATATTGCATAGTGATAAAATCTGGCCTTTTAGTGTACCCATCCCCTGAATAGTTTACATTGTATACAATATGTAAGTTTTCATTCCTCATCCTTCTCCCAGCCCTGGCATCTTTTGGAGTCTCCGTGTCCGTTATTCCACTCTGTGTGTCCACATGTACCCCTGTTGAAAGTCTATATTCCCCGCCTACTTTCATGTCTCAATTTTATGATCCCTCAAATATCTGTGTCTCAATTTTATGATTCCTCAAATATCTAACTGTGTCTCAATTTTATGATCCCGCAAATATTTAACTATGTATAAGGGTAAGCAATCTTTGTAGTATGGTTTTTACCCTCATGACCCAGGGTGACTATTCTCAGCAAAGTCACCAATGTTCCCCCAGGTTCGAAGGACCTTTTCCCATTTCCATATTAATCCATCTCTCTGCAGCTTCAGACACCAAACCATTCCCTCCTTGGAACTTTCTCCTTCCTAGGCATCTGCAATATCCTTCTCCATGTCATGACACAGTGGTTTTAACCCCTCGTAATGGTGGGAGTTTTTTCAAAACACAGGGCTGGGGCTCTGTTCTCTGAGTATTCTAAGAGGGAAGGTTTAGGGTAGGGCCCAGGCATCTGTTTAATGCTACATAAGGAATTCCAGTTCGTACCAACTAAGAATTACTGCCTTCGTTATTTATGACTGCTGGGATGTATGTTTTCCACTGATAACTATAATAATCATCATGAATATCATAGCCTCAGACTTAGGTATGTTTTCTTCTCCCACTGAGTTTTAAAGCACAGCTCTCATTTAATCTTTTCTTAGCTTTATTTCCAACCTTAAAAATAAAAATAAAACAACTTCAAAACCTTCCACCTCCTTCAACAAGGAGATGTATATATTAATAAGGAAATGTCTGCAAAATGCTTGCAATGTCTGGAATCAAATGTATGTAAGAATAAAAATAATAATTCCTTTTTTTTTTTTTTTTGAGACAGGGTCTCACTGTCACCCAGGCTAGAGTACAGTGTTGTGATCACATCTCACTGCAGCCTCGACCTCCCAGCCTCAAGCGATCATCCTACCTCAGACTCCCAGGACTGCAGCTGCATGCCACCACATCCAGCTAATTTTTGTACTTTTTGTACAAAAATTTTCACCATGTTGCCCAGGCTGGTCTCGAACTTCTGGACTGAAGCAATCCACCCTTCTTGGCCTCCCAAAGTGCTAGGACTCCAAGCAGGAGCCACTGTGTCTGGCCAATAATAACGTCTTTATTTTGGAAGCAAACAGGGAGAAGGCAGAGGTAGATTATAAATTCTAGAGGTGTTTTGTAAACTGCTAATTTATGGCCAATGATGAGCAATGTTAGTCTACGTATGAGGATGGGAAACAAGCAGGAAGTAAGTGTTTGCAGGTGTAAGTTTATAGCTAGGGGATATAGATAGCAGAACATTGTCATAGAATCTTAAAGAAACATTGACTCAAAGCTGCAAGGAATCTTAGGGTTCTCCATCTTCATTCTTTATCCCTGTGATCACATCCAGTCAGGGCCATGTTATGACTTTCTTGGACCCCCGGCACTTGCTTTTGCTCTGTAAAAGTATCTAAAATTATATTTTATGACTGCATTGGCATAAAATCACCTGTAATCCAGGCTGGATTTATTATTACATAATCATTATTATATTTAAGTTTCCTTTGGTTAAAAAAATTAAAATTAAAACATTTTTATGGGCCCCTAAAAGCATCATGAGCCCCACGCACGTGCCTCCTATGTCTAATGGAGGAGTCGGCCCTGCCCGAGAGAGGGAATGCACTGTGTTATGAAACTGCCCATGTATTTCCATTTAAAAACCATTTGAATTGATAGAAGGTTTATAATATGTATATGCACTTCTGTCATGTTCTTTTCCCTAGAGACAGTCTATTCCCTCTGTCTCATGTCCTGTGTACTAGATCCTGGCTATACAAAGTGTGGGCCTTGGACCGGAAATACTGATATCACTCGGAGGCTAGTTAGACATGCAGAATCTCAGGTCTCATCCTGTACCTACAGAATCAGAATCTGCTTTTTAACAAACTCCCTAAGTAATTCATATTCACACAAAATTTGGAGAAGCACCGTACTGGAGAGAATAATGACAGCAAAGGTTTATTGAATACTACTCTGCTGGACATCATTTTAAGTGCTTTATGTGGATAGTCTAATTAATCCTTTCAACAACTTTGTTTTTCCCATCTTACAGACTAGTAAACTGAAACACAGAGAAGCCAAGTGACTGTCTTTATCCAGTGAAGAAGTGGTATGCAAGAATTTGGAGCAGGCAGTGTGACTCCAGGATCTATGCTCTTTACCTCCATGCCAGTCTGCCCGTTCTCCTGTGCCCTTCTTATTTGAGAAGTTGCTGCTTGCCTCCTGGCTTACAGTTCAGGTTGCCAGGGTGGTTGCCAGGTGGGAGCCAGGTGGGAGCACTTAGTCCAACTCTCTTGTTACAGCTGATTGGGTGACAGGTAGATCCCTGATCAATGGCAATCTATGGCTATTCTTCAGTCTGTCACTCAGGTGGGCTTTCACTCTGTGGCATTTAAATGAAGCAACTTGGAAAGAATTTGCTAGTTCTTAGGGAACAGGAAAAAGTGGATGGGTGGCCTGTAGATGAGTCATGTTTAAAGTGACTTATCTATAATAAAGGTATTAGAGCTTCTGCTACTTGAGAGTCTAGAGCACCTTCAATTCAGATCCACTCTCCCACTCATTTCTCTGGGATTCCCAAGCCTATTATGGCTCTGTCTTTTCAATTTCCCTGGGAGTCCTTTTATTGTACCACAGGAAGCCGTACAACAATCTTGCTTTACTTGAGCTAGCTCAAGAGGGTTTCTGTTTGTTATCCTAAAAGCCAAACTACAAGAACACACATTCACATATTTAGAAGCACTTGTGCATCTCCCTGAGCTACCCCTTCTCCAGGGAAAGCACCCCTAGTTCTTTCTGTCAATCCTCATGCTGTGTGTTCACTCCCTCTCTTGTTCCTTCCCCTCTGGACCATGCAGCTGTAGCCTTTGAAAATGGACTAATACGGCGACTGGAATTGGAAGCCACTTTTATGGAACAATTTTATGTGTAAAGAATGAGCCTGCCAGCCTAAAAATTTCTTAGTACCTGGCAAGACTCTTCCCTGGAGCCCTAAAATTGGTTCTGTTTACAAGAGGGCACACTATAACTGGAGTCATGACTAACAGCTGAGCACAAGCCCCCTGCCTTCCGCCCTCCACTAAGAGTAGGCCCCTTGAAGAAAAGCATCGGAAATTGGGGCGGGGAGTTTTTCTCAAGCCTGTCCTAGCTTGAAGGCATTTCAAAGGAGAAACCCTGATGGACTGTGTCTCCCCAGCTCTGGGGAAGAAACTGCAAACTGGCAGGCAACCAGCTTGCAGCAGCGGAGAGGAACTCCAGCCCGTTGCCCCTTGTGGTTATTGTGTTCAGGTCACTACTAACTTTAGCCCTGCAGTCCTCAAATGGGGACAGTCCACTAGTGGATTAAATCCTCCTTAAATGACTTAGAAGCTTTTAGCCAGAGATCAGGGGAAAGGAAATGATTTCATTTATTCTCTGCTGGTTCATGATGACTTCCGGGGAAGCCATTCTCCAGTGTTTTGCAGAATAATAACACTTTCTATTCATATATCATTGATCTCCCAGGAGCTCAAAGTTTTCCACAAGCATCTTATGAGCTAATTTCACCTGGGGTGCTTGGGAAGAAGGGAGGAAGCGAGGATAACATTTGCTTTCTTTTCTTTTTAACTTTTAAGTTCAGGGGTACATGTGCAGGTTTGTTACATAGGTAAACTTGTGTCCCGGGGGTGTGTTGTAGATTATTTCAACATCCAAGTATTAAGCCTAGTACCCATTAGTTATTTTTCCTGATCCTGTCCTTCCACCCTCCACCCTCTGGTAGGCCCCAGTATGTGTTGTTCCCCTCTATGTGTCCATGTGTTCTCATTATTTAGCTCCCACTTATAAGTGAGAACATGCACCCAAAGGAATATAGTCATTCTATTATAAAGACACATGTACACGTATGTTCATTGTAGCACTATTCACAATTGCAAAGACACAGAATCAACCTAAAAATCAACAACAGACTAAATAAACAAAATGTGGTGTATATATATATATACTATGGAGTTCTATGCAGCCATAAAAATCAATGAGATCATGTTCTTTGCAGGGACAGATGGAGCTGGAGGCCATTATTCTTAGCAAACTAACATAGGAACAGAAAACCAAATACCACATGTTCTCACTTGTAAGTGGTTGCTTTATTTTCTTCCTTGCAGTCACTCTTTCGGCGGAGACCTCTGTCCCTCAGAAAGAGGGGTGGGGGTAAGCAATGCTGAGGACTTTCTCATTACGTAAGTTGGCTTATGGTATGATCCCTGTACTGGCTTCATGCTGGGTGTCCAACTACCCACCAGTAGGTCATTATCCTCTTTCTGTAATTTTCTTGCCTCATTTTAATGTGGAATAAATACCCTCGTGTTGGGTTGGAGAAATTGGGGCTCAGAGAAGCCGTGCAGGATGACTGAGTTATCATGCCAGGTTATGGGTGAGTCTGAAGCCAGTGTTATCACATGTTCAGCTACTGACAATGTCCCTCTATGTTCTTTCTGCCTGCAGTGCGCAGGGAGTGGTTCCAGAGCTGAGGTTGGCCATAACTCTCTGAATCTGAAAAGATGTGTCCTGAAGCACGTTTGAGGATAAAAGAGGGACGCACACTTGAGCCGGAAGGCCTGACCCCAAGTTGGCTGGCCGGCATTCTGAAGTGGCTTTTTTCAGACCCACATCCTGTGCAGTGCTCTGCCGATCAGTCTGCCTCTCTGGGACTTGAATATTTCAAAAAGGATCTAAAGGGCCTTTCAAATGGTACCAGGACATAAATAGCTTTCACAGAAGAATGTTGCCTCAGTGATGTGATGACTGAATCAGCACCACATTGAATTAGCAGCAATCTGGTGCTCTGGGTAATGGAGTGGTGGTAAATGAACATTATTACATTTTTACCCAATGAATGAGTCCTTAATAAAAAAGACAAATGGCTTCCAGGTGTCTTGCCACAAAATTTCAACAACTGAGTCACTCAAGCTGGATGGAAGAACAAGAGGCAGTATAGAATCTGCTCATGATTCAGTGGCCGCCAACTTGGATTGTCCCCAGTTCCAACTTTAGCATCTTTCTTTAGTCATTCTACTGCACAGTCAGTTCCCCTTGTGTAGATGCACAACAGGAGGAAATTCTAATGAAAAGACAAAGCTGCCACTGTCCCATCTGACCAAGCATCCCCAGAGAGAACAAGCTCCCCATGCCAGGAAATACTGTTCCTGAGAGGAAACACCTGTGGCTCATCTGTGGCTGGGTCTGGATTTACTGGCCATTCCAGAGCAGGATCGATTGATGTGCCGATGTCTGCGGTTGCTAGGATGTAAGGTAATTCCTCAGGAATGTTCTGTCAGTGGGCTCAGCCCAGCCTCTGCTGTCATGGCAGGAGGAGGGATGGCTTGGAAGTCTTGTCTCTGTCATAAACTAACACTGACATGAGGTGGCTTGGGATCTCTCTGGGTCTTAGTTTTCTCAACTGTAGGGTTCAAGGCCAAGAAAGGAGTTGGGAAAGGATCAGGTGACAAACAGAAATGCCTCTAGGGGCCAGATAGGTGATAGAAATGAATGGATTGTCTGGGTGTAAGACAATAGGAATGATGGCGCCTATGAGGAACTGGAGAATAAATGCCTTGCCTAAAGATGTTCAAATTCAAATAAAACAACAACCCCCACCAGAACCCATATCGTAGGCCAAATAAAATGCCAAGTTGATCTGATGACTGGAGTTTCCAACCTGTTCTGGAAGGTTGCTTCTAGTTTTAATGATCTAGCCTTTATCTGGAAGTACGTATTCTTACATATCAGAATTCCTAATTCAATTATGTATATGATATATCTTTTTGAAGGTGAGAAAGTATATGTTTCTAATGCTGGGAATAAAATTCAGGGGAAATGCAGACCAGTATAGGCTTTTATAGGCTAAACCATAGCAAAAATCATTGGTTTGAAGTTGTTGGTTAGAAAAAAATATTAAATGTATGTGGTAGGATGTGACTCAGAGGTCATTTAAGTTCCTCTGAGCCACACATCTGGGAAGACAGGGAAAATGAACCCCTTCTAAATCACACACTTCTCTTGTTCAGAGCCTAATAATTTTTCATCTGATTTGTATGTAGGCACGTGTGCAGGGACTGTGCGTGTCTTATTCAACACTGCACGTGACCCTGGTACCTGACACCTAATACGGGCTCAGTACATATATGATAAATAAATGAAAGAGTTTGTGAAAATTGGAGTAGGCCTAGGTTTTAGTCTTTTCTCTTTTAAATGATCTAATATGCTGTTGATTGCATAATTTATTTTAAAAGCATATATGTAATCATGCCAATTCTTGGCTCAAAGCCTTCTAAACATGCCACATTGCCAACACAACAAATCTCAAACTTCTTGGCATGATCTTTACTTCCATGTTCTGATTTCTTCTTTCTGTTTAGTTTTATCTTCAAGTGACGTTGCTTCCCCTGCCCCCATATCATAGCCTAGCTTAACTACTTGTTCTCTAAACAAATTCTTTCGTTTTTATGAAATTCCCTCTGTAATGCCCAGCTCTCCTTTTTCTCCATCAAAGTGTTATCCATCCTTCAAGATGCAAGTGTCCCCTCTCCAAGAAACCTTGCTTTATTTAAAAGCCAAATCAGAAATAAGTTTTGTCTTCTGTGCTTTCTGCATATCTCAGATACGGTGAGTATTACATTCTGCCTTAAGTTGTAGCTATTTATTTACATACCCACGTCCTCTATACCCATGTGTAGAATCTAGAAGTCTAGATTCTATAGAGTCTAGATAGTGTCTAGTCCAGTATCTAGAATCTAGATAGTAAACTTCTTAAAAGCATGGACTATAAGTTGTTCTTCTTTGCCTACTTCATAAACATGAAGGCATTCAATGAATTTATGTTGAATGATCAAACTGAAAAGTCTACCTTTATCAGTTGTTTTTAATTGATGGAGAAATTTGGGGGGCTATCAGTTTACAATTAGAGGAGTCCTCAACAAGCAAGTTTAGTGAGAAAACAAGATAATCCAAGGGAAAAGTGTCACCTTTTGTGACAGAATTGTATAAAAATATATAGAAAAATACAAAAGCAATTCAGCCTAAGACATAGGGTATAGTTTGCCAAAGGGTTTAAAGTAGCTTCCTGTTGATTATAAAGAAAGAAAAATCATCTGTAAAGTCAGGGATCTGAACTGTTGTTGATGTAAAGATGGATAGTATTACAAAGACAAGTTCCAAAAAAGAACCTGGAAATAAAAAATTTAGACATGGGAACTCTCACCATATCTTCACTGTTGTTCAGAAAAGAGGGTAGGCCATTTTCACTGACTAGTTCCAGTTTTTTAGAGTGAAAAGAGGCGATTTATTAGGCTTCCATAGCCCAAAAGAAAGAGCCATTAAACATATCTCACACGGTGTGTTCTAATTCTGCATTCACTAAATAATTTTCTGATCTATAATTGGTTTATTAGTTTTACTAATGAGCACCAGTGTGCCTGGTTCTGTTGAGAACTTTTATATATAATATCTTACTTAATTTTCATAACAACCTTCTGAGGTAGGTATTAAAAGCTCCATTTTTGATGAAGAAACAGACTAAGAGAGGTTACGTACAATGAGAACACATAGACACAGGGAGGGAAGAAACACACACTGGGGCCTGTTGGAGGGAGTCAGGGGAGGGAGAACATCAGGACAAATAACTAATCATGTGGGGCTTACCACATAGGTGATGGGTTGATAGGTGCAACACACCACAATGGCACACATTTACCTGTGTAACAAACCCGCACATGTCCCTTTTCACCTAAAATAAAAGTTTTTTAAAAATAGAAAAAAAGAAAACTTTGTATTATAATCCTAATTTCCATATAAATTTTGTTTTTAGCAAATAAAATTGCATACTCTT
>CAUYLG010025419.1:0-200250 GCA_963573385.1 Cacajao melanocephalus
GAAAAGAAAAGAAAAGAAAAAGGAAAAAGAAAAGTAAAGAAAATAAAAGAAAAAAAAAGAATTTGAGCAAGTATCTATCTTAAGTGCCACAGATTTGTCAGCTTGCAACAAGATGGTTTGGACAATGGGGTAACATTTCAGAAAGAAGCAAAGCAGTTTTAAAAAGGACATACATCACTGGATGCCTACAGCTAACAGCCAACTCTCAAGCCAAATTTAGTTGAAGCAGACCAGGGGCACAGAGGATGAATAACTATCTTCCTACAAAGCATACGATAGAAGCCACAACATTAATACAACATTTAATTTATTCAAACATATATATAATCATACAACCAATAACAGAGTGAATAATGGATATAATATCTTAAAAAATCAAATAATAAATTCCTTGCAAAAAATTAAGAAATAAATTTATGTTGCCATGGGGCTCACCAACCAATATAATTTCACATGGAGAATATGATGACTCATTAGAATATCTACAGAAACCCATTATCCAATCAAACTTCAGAATCTCAAAGGCCCAAATCAGGAACCTACAATGAAGAAGCTGGAAATTTCTAAAAACTGTACTTCTTTAAGAACACAACTAAATTCAAGGCTACTGGTCCCCTCTTTACTGTCAATAAACCTATGCATACAATTAGTTCTTTTTCTTTCTGGTGATTGCCTGATTTAGCCATAATCTAGAAGCTATGCACCAGACCTGCCTTATATGCATATGCCAAGCATATATGCCTTATGCTTGGCAGCCTGAGATGTCAGCACAGTATGAGATTTAATATCTAGTTATCAAATATGGAAATTTGACCTCATTATTTCAATATCTAATAAACAGATCTTTTGGAAAATTTCAGATATAAATTCAGATATAAATCAAAAACAAACTCGTTGCTGATCTTGAATACAGAAAATAGACTACAGATTTAAAAAACTAAAAAAGTTAAGAGAAAAAAACTCCAATGATAGAGCTTTTCTTTATTCATCTATATCAGTTTTAAGTTACAACATAATTCCTGTCCCACAGGCATCAATGGTCTTCAAGAAAGTCAGCCAGTCAAGAATTACATTATATACAGCAAGTAATTTTCCCAGCTCCATTTGTTAATAATCCATTTCTTCCCTATGATGCCTGAGATGCTACTTTCATCAAAAACTGAATTCTTACCTGTAAATAAAGGTTACATTAAAGATTATTCTGTCTATTAATTTTGAGGAGACATGAAAAACTTCCCACTTTATGAGCTAAGAAATATCATAAATTAACGAAGGATAAATTACTCAATGATAATGAGTAATGGGGAAAATAGTTATTCAAAGAAAAACAGAGCCTCACTTCAGATTCCCCCAAATTAACTGTCCAAAATAGCCCAAATAAAGAAGAAATCTACCAATACCTACCTATATTATTTTCTAGCCACTGATGTCCTTTAATTAGTTGTAATTGAACTTATTAAAATGTTTTCCAGCATATATCTATTGTCTTCTCCCCTATCTTTCCCAGTCTGGCTGGTCTCAACTGCCCTCATATCCTAGCTCAGAGACGTCTTCATGTGCACCCAAGCTAAACTAACACTCCACTCTCCGCCCCGCCCACACCACTCTATCCATCACAGTCTTTAATAGAAACCAAAATTACCTTGCTACTTAACAGATCTCCACTCTTTCCCGCCCCACCTCTACCCACCATTAGATTGTAAGCTCCAAGAGAGCAGGGACTAGAATGTGTTTTGTTCACGGTTGCACATCTGGCACTCAGAAGCTTACTTGGCAGATAACATTCATTCAAATATTTGTTAGACACGAATATGGAATTAATGAATAAGGCCATCAGTTTAATATTGGTATTTACCTACGGTTTTTATGTTAGAAGAAGCTCTCAGACATTTGCAAAATAAAATAGAGAAAGGTCAGTTAAAATGAAGTTTCCATTATCTGGGCGCAAGATGATATGATCTAAAATACAATATTAGTAATTATGAAATATAGAGGAGGAGGGAGACATGGGAGACATTAAATGAAAAAGCATCAATTGTAATTAGAAAATGACTGAAGATAGAAGAAAGAATTAATGTAAATATGACTTAGAGTTTTAATTCCAGGTGTCTAATGGAGTGGTAGTATTAATACACAGACAGTGGAATTGAATGGAGAAAGGAAGTCACTTTGTAGTAATGCATATAAATTTAGACAGGGCTTTTTGATGACAGTGTGACATCTAAAAGGAGTTAATTGAAAAAGAAGAGTAAGAAAAAGGCCAATTAAAAAGTTTCAAAGAATTATTAATAAAAGAGAAAACAGAGAATGACGGGAAGTTAACAGAAAACAAACAGAGAGTCAAAGATCGGGCTGAAGAAAAATATAAGAGAAATGGAAATAAGCAAAGACTTGGAACCAAACCAAATGCCCATCGATGATAGACTGGACAGGGAAAATGTGGCACATATACACCATGTAATACTATGCATCCACAAAAAACGATGAGTTCATGTCCTTTGTAGGGACATGGATGAAACTGGAAACCCTCATTCTCAGCAAACTGACACAAGAACAGAAAATCAAACACCGCGTGTTCTCACCATAGGCAAGCGTTGAACAATGAGAACACAAGGACACAGGGAGGGGAGCATCACACACTGGGGTCTGTCGGGGGGAACTAGGTGGGGGATAGTAGGGGGTAGGGAGTTGGGGAGGGATAACATGGGGAGAAATGCCAGATATAGGTGATGGGGAGGAAGGCAGCAAACCACATTGTCATGTATGTACCTATGCAACAATCTTGCATGTTCTTCACGCATACCCCAAAACCTAGAACGCAATAAAATATATGTATATAAAAATCCTCATTGCTGATAATGGGTTTTAAGCTCATTATCATTACATTTCTGCATGATAAAAAAAAAAAAAGGAAATGTTAAAGAACAAAAAGAATAAATCTGAATTTAGCCTGAAACATTCTATAAAAGAGTAATAACGAGCAATCTGTCCTTTCAGTTGGTAAAAGCCATTAAAAAGCTACCATAACTATGACTTAGAAATAAACACTTGAGTGATTCAGAATAGTAAGCTGAGAAATCTATTTTTTTTTTTTTTTTTGGACAGAGTCTCGCTCTGTCGCCAGGCTGGAGTGCAGTGGCGTGATCCTGGCTTACTGCAACCTCTGCCTCCCAGGTTCAAGCAATTCTCCTGCCTCAGCCTCCCAAGTAGTTGGGACTACAGGTGCACGCCACCACGCCCAGCTAATTTTTGTATTTTTAGTAGAGATGTGGTTTCACCATGTTGGCCAAGATGGTCTCGATCTCTTGACTTCATGATCCGCCTGCCTTGGCCTCCCAAAGTGCTGGGATTACAGGCGTGATCTACTGCGCCCGGCCGAGATATTGATTTTTAAAAAATATTTACATTATTAAAATAGCCATGGAAGATTTATTTAAAAAAAAAAAAAAAAAAAACTAAAAACAGGACTACCACATGATCCAGCCATCCCACTACTGGGAGTTTATCCCAAGGAAAAAAATTAGCATATCAAAGGGAAACCTGCACTCCCATGTTTATTGCGGCACTACTCACAACAGCAAAGATATGGAATCAACCTAAGTGTTGATTTAGATGAATGGAAAAAGAAATTGTGGTAATATATACAATGGAATACTATTTGGTCATAAAAATGTACGAAATCATGTCATTTGTAGAAACACGAATGAAATTGGAGATCATTCTATTAAGTGAAATAAGCCAGGCACAGAAAAACAAATATCCTATGTTCTCAATCATATATGGGAGTTAAAAAACATTGATCTCACAGAAGTAGAGAGTAGAATGATAGATACCAGAGGCTAGGAAGAGTATGTGGCTTAGGGTAGGGATGGGGGAGAAGGGTTAAGAGAGGTTGGTTAATGGGTCCAAACATAAGTTAGATAAAAGGAACAAGTTCTAATGTTTAACAGCAGAGTAGGGTGACTATAATTAACAACAATGTATTGTGCATTTCAAAACAGCTGAAAGAGAGGACTGGAAATGTTCCCAACACTTAGAAATGATCAATACTTAAGGTGATGGATACCCCAACCCTGACTTGATCATTATACATTCCATGCATGTAGCAAAATATCACATCAGCTCCATAAATATGTACAAATATTTGTATTAATTAAAAATATATAAATAAAATAAAACAGCCATCGAGTTAGTCGGGGAAGAATGTGTTATGGTTTTTCTTTTTAAGACTCAATGAGTGACTTAAAACCAGCTCATAAGAAAAAGCCAAGTTATGTCATGGAAGCCAAGGGATTCATATTTTAAAATAGTACGCTCATACAGGTTTTTCAGAAAAATTACATGAGTAGGTCAAAAATAGGCATATATATCATATCATACACAAATGATGTCATAATAGTAGACCAGAAAGTACATAGATTTCAGTTTTTCTTAGCATAGTTTCTCTTATCAGATAGAACAAAACATCCCATGGAAGAAAAGAGACAACATTATTTTTAATATTAAGCATATTATAATAGTATGACACCTGATAGAACAATCAGGTTAATGAGTGCTCCTATTTCATTGAACTGTCTGTTTTTCCTAGGGTATTACCCTCTAACCCATCCATAAGAATGGAAAAACATAATAAACCAGAAGATTCTTAAAGGCAGGAAGGTTTGGTTTGATATAAAATATTTGTGGTGTTAAGCAAAAACACTTGCCATTAACAACAACAAAACCCAAAAATGTCAGAAGGACATAAATTTGCCCTGAATTCTACAGCATATATGATAAGCACTTAAGGAAGCATATGATGAGTGAAAGAGAAAAAAGAAATAGTCCACAAAAAAACAAAGAAAACTGTCAACCTAATTACTGAGAAGCATAGCAATAATCATCATCATTTAGTGATAACTATAAAACCTAGGACTAAAAGTCTTACAGAAACAATATGTCTAGAAATACTTACTTTAAAAAAAATATTCACAAGCAATAACATAAAAGCTATGCAAATCTACAAAAAAGTACCATACAAGTGCCGTTATTGTTAGTGATGATAAAGATAAAATGAAGACAGACTATAGCTGTATATTCAAGACTAACAATTTTTAAAAAGTAATGATAAATACCTATATCTATAGAAAAATTTACTTAGAATGAATACAGGTACTTTGAAGTATTTCCATTCACAGTGTTCAACAGATATCAACTGAACTATTTATCTGACAGGCAGGGGAATACAAAATTAAAAAATTAAAAAAAAAAAAAAGTGCCCACACCATAGGGTATATTGCTTAGTTTCTGCCAAGACATTTTCTCTGATGTCTGACAAACTTTTTTACATGTACACTTCATGATATTTCCTAATAAACATGAAATCTAAAGACCAACGTGAATGGATATTGCGTAAGTAAGGGAAACAAAGGAATATATTTATCTAAAAAATTTAGAAACTAGGAAACCAGAAACTAATTTTCAAAATTAACAAACTTGTATTTCACTTTTTACACTGAGCTGACTTGTAACTAACGGTAAAAGACATTAAAATACTACCATGTTTCTATTTCAATGATGAGAAATTTGGTGTAGAAAGATTAAGAAAATTACAGAAGAAAACTAAACTGAACATATCTGTCGCTCCTCATTTTACCCAAAATGCAAATTTTACTGCAAAGCACAACAAGCTGCAAATCATTTTCTCTGAGTGTCACTTTTTCCCCTATGTAGAATCATCGGAATTTGGAATTTGGTCACACACAGAAGGACACACTCAAAGAGCTTTTCTCCTTAATGGGGAAATTGTTACAGACAACTTAGTAGCAAACAATGCATCATTTAGCAAGCTTCAAAGAATCACAAATTAATTTCACATGAGAAAACCAGTTGAATTTCTAATCACACATCTGGGGAAATAGGAAATAATACAAGATGACGTACCATGTTTCATTCTTAAATTTTAAAAAATTTAAATGGAAAATTCCAAAAGATAGAAGCTCCCAGTGAATCAATTTATACCCTAAAGATATTCTGCTAATCAGATTCTCTGATTCATATTCCTTTCATGGAAAATACCTAGTATTCAGAGAAAAAGATTTGTTTTAAAGCCCCGCATATAAAGATTGGGGAAACTCACTGTATGGTTTTGAACATTGTTGATACGTATCTATACAAATTTGGTATATGAGGAGCAGAGGGTAAATTAGTCCTCTCTCATCATTTCTTCCTCATTGCAATCCAGCCACATCCCCTTCTTTCAGCCAGCTGTCCATGCTGTCTATCTGCCTGGAACGCTTTCCCTTCAAATATTTGCCTCACTGGTTCTTACTGGCTCATTAGGGCTGTCACTGGCCACCACATCCCACCCATATCCCACCTAAACCGTTATTTTTCAGAAAATCTAAAACTTTTCTTCCATAACATTTATAAGAAAATTTAACTGCATATTTGTATGTTTATTATCTTTCTATTCCAACAGACTGTAAGTACCCTGAGGTCAGGAATCACACCTGTTCTGTTCATCATTTAACACTGAGTACTCCTCTATTAGTATAAAATTGTAAGAAATGGGTACCAATAATGCAAAAATAAATGGGCAAAGAATACAATGCAGATATTTCAGAAATAACTGGCTCATAAATTGAAGAGAAATTTAATCTCACTCCTAAGGAAATGCAAGTTAAAACTTCATTAAGACGTCACTTTTCATCTATCAAATTACAAAGATCAAGAAGTTGTATAGCATACTGTGATGTCAAGGGCATAGACATAGGTAGTCTCAATATTGCTGGCAATAACTATCAAACTGTAAAATACATATGTACTTTTATCCATGCTCACAGCAAATAAGTCAGAAAATATTTAAAAGTATTTTAAAATAAAAGCATTATATACACTAAAGACAAAAAGACACACTAAATACATTAGCAAGAGACCAGCAATAAAATTGGGAGTAGTTAAATTAAAAAGTCCATTCATATGACAGAATTTACTCAAAGATTCTTCAAGACGTATGGTTAAAAAGCACTGGTATGGCCGGGCGCGGTAGCTCATGCCCTGTAATCCCAGCACTTTGGGAGGCAGAGGCAGGCAAATCACGAAGTCAGGAGATGGAGACCATCCTGGCTGACAACGGTGAAACCTGTCTCTACTAAAAATACAAAAAATTAGCTGGGCGTGGTGGTGCGTGCCTGTAATTCCAGCTACTTGGGAGGCTGAGGCAGGAAAACTGCTTAAACCCTGAAGGTGGACGTTGCAATGAGCCGAGATCATGCCACTGCATTCCCTAGGCAATAGAGCAAGACTCTGTCTTGGAGACAAAAAAAAAAAAAAGAAAAGCACTGGTATGACACCCATTAGGGGTGCCTATTATTTAAAATAATAAAAAAGCAAGTAAGTGTTGATAAGGATGTGAGGAAACTGGAAATCTCTGCATTGCTGGTAGGATGCAAAATGGTACAGTAGTATGGAAAACAGCATGGTGATTCCTAAAAAAAAATTAAACGAAGAATTACTATATGATTCAGCAGTCCCATTTCTGGGGATAGAAAGAAGGGACCTGGACAGACATCTGCACACCCATATTCATAGCAACATTATTCACAGTGGCCAAAAGGTAGAAACCACCAAAATGTCCACCAGAGGATGACTGGATAAACAAGCTGTGGTATACATTAGGTTGCTGCAAAAGTAATCGCGGTTTTTGTTACTACTTTCAATACATACAGGGGAATATCATGTAGCCTTAAAAAAGAAATTCTGATACATGCTACAACATGAATGAACCTTCAAGATACTATGCTAAATGAAGTAAGGCAGACACAAAAGGACAAATAATATATGATTCTACATATATAATGCACCTAACAGAATAGTCAAATTTGTAGAAACAGAAAACAGAACAGTGGTTGCCAGGAGCCTAAGAGAAAGAGGAATGGAAAATACTGTTCAATGGGTGCAAAGTGTGCATTTGGAGTGATGCTGAAGTTCTAGAAATGGATGGTGGTAACAGCTGCACAATGATGTAAATGTTGTAATGCTACTGAATTGTCCACTTTAAAATCATTAAAATAGTAAATTACATGTTATGCTTAATTACCACAATTTAAAAAATGGACCCACTCAATAAAAAAAAAAAAAAAAAAAAACCCAGCACAATGTGCATGGCATGCTATCATTTGTATAACATATATGCCTATGCTTTTATGTACATGTGCATATGTTTTCTCATATATCTATAAAGTAAACAAGAGCCTGGTCATAGTAGTTACCGCCTGTGAAAAGAGCAAAATAACAAGGAGACAGGAGTGGCTGAGTACCTTACTTTTCATTGTGTACCTTTGCATATATTAAAAGTAAATTAAACAATTTTTTTTCAACTATAAATGCTATATCCCATGTCTCCTAAGCACTGAAAACTAAGAAAACAGGCCAGACACGGTGGCTCACATCTATAATCCTAGCACTTTGGGAAGCAGAGGCTGGCAGATCACTTGAGTCAGGAGTTCCAGACTAGCATGGTCAACATGGCAAAACCCTGTCTTCACAAAAAATACAACAAGTAGCTGGGTGTGGTGGCACATGCCTGTAATCCCAGCTACTTAGGAGGCTGAGGCAATTGCCTGAACCTGGGAGGAAGAAGTGGCAGTGAGCCAAGATTGCAACACTGCACTCCAGCCTGGGCAACAGAGTTAAGCTCTGTCTCAAAATAGCTTAAAGATAGTCATGAAATTTTATTTAAAACTATTCCTTGGGAACAGGTGCAGTGGCTCACACCTATAATCCCTGTGCTTTGGGAGACCAAGGCAGGAAGATCACCTCAGGCCAGGAGTTTGAGGACCAGCCTGAATAATACACTATTTCTACAAAAAAAAACAAAAATAAAAAAATTAGCCAGGCATGGTGGCATGCACCTGTGGTCCTAGCTACTCAGGAGGCTGAGGTGGAGTATCACTTGAGCCCAGGAGTTTGAGGCTCCATGAGCTATGATAGCATCACTGCACTCCAGCCTGAGTGACAAAAGACCCTGTCTCTAAAATAAATTAATTAAATAAAATAGAAATAAAAATAAATTTCTCACATGGTTCAATTAATAATTTCTGCCAAGTTTTAATAAGCAGGGGATATACTTTAAATCTTTCACTGTATAGTAAACAATACTTCATTCATAAAATACTCATTCAAAACAGGTTGAAAAATGTGAAAGAGGTTAAAGAATAAAATTTAAATGATATTTAAAAACTCACTTACTACTTTGATATATGCACAAAGGGTTATGGTAGGCAGGGTTTTTAACCAACTCAATTTACTTAACATTATACCGTGAACATCTTTCCATATCAAGAGAGATATATATCATTATTTATATTGTACTGTATTTATTATATTGTATGTTTATGTTGTATTACATTTAAAAAAATATTTTTCATTGACATAACAACATAAAATACACATATTTTCATTCTCATACATTTTGACAACTGTATAATCACCATCCAAAATAATATATAGACTACTTCCAACAATTCAGAGTTTCCAATCCATGCTCACCCACTCACCCTGACCCCAAAAATCATTCTGACAATCTGAATTCTATCACGATAGATCAGTTGAGTCTCCTCTCAGACTTCACAAAATGGAAATCAAACAATATTTACTCTTCTTTCTGGCTTCCTCTGCTTAACAGTTGTGAGATTCATTCATATCACTGTGTATTTCAGTAACCTATCATTTCTTTTTTAGTCCATCACCTTGCTGAAGGACATTTAAACTGTTTGCAGTCTGAAGTTACTGGGAAAAGTCTGCTATGAAAATGTCTGTACAAGTCTTTTTATGAGCATGTTTTCATTTCTCTTGGGTAGATTCCTAGGAGTAGAGCCCCCAGATCACATGGTATGTATTTTAAGTTTAGAAAACTCTTTGGAGACTTTTCAGAAAGTCGCCCCCATTTTACATTCCCACCCGCAATATATAAGAGTTCCTGTTGCTACACATTCTTGCCAACTTTTGATGTTGTCATCTTTTTTATTTTAGCCATTCTAAAAGGGTTGGAGGCAACATCTTGTAGAAGTTTTGATATGTATCTCTCTGATGGCCATGCATTACCCAGTTTCTACACACACACCTTCGCCACCCACCCTCCCCCATTTGCTGCTAATAAACGTCTTTCAGGTGTTGGAACATGCCCTTGTTAATCCCTGGCCCATAATCACAATTCTCTTCTCACAACCTGGAATCCCTTCTACCCTCTGACACCCACTTCTTGACTGGCTAGTTCTAGTCATCATTCAGGTTTAAGCTTGAATATCACTTGCTTCAGGAAACCTTCCAAGACCCCCTTCTTGCCTCTACAGAAGAAAACCCTTTATTGTAACACTGTGTTTAATTACATGTCTCCTCTGCTCTTTTCTGAGGGCTGGGACCAGGTGAGTCTTGCTTACCTCCTGCATTCCTAGAGCGTAGCACAACAAATACATTTGTTAAACGAAAGGCAGAAGTAAATAAGGGAAAGCTTCAGAGATGAGGTAATATTTTAGTTGAGTGTTAAAAATGAGTCAGACTGAAATTATCTAGTCCGCAAAAGGAAAAAAAATAAAAATCCAAACTGAACACAGGCAAATTCCTAAGAAGCACAAAACAGCATGTGTCTGAGGACACCCGTGGCTCAGAATGCCTAAGAGTAGAGTGTAAGGCAGGATGTGATTGGAGATAAAGATGAGCAAGTTGGGAGGAATCAGACAGAAAAAGTCAATATGTGTCAGGCAAAGGACTCTGGCCTGTACCTTTTGAGACTGAAGCATCATAAAGCATTTCAAAGCAAACATGGTGGGACTCACATATTAGAAAACTAACTCTTGATGAAATGGCTGACACTTAAAAGTGGCACAGTTGGAAATGGAAAGACCATTTGGTGATTTTCACATAGTACGAGACAAGAGCAATGGAGATGAAAAGCAGGGGTCAGAGTCTGGAGACACTGAAGAGGCAGAAGTCACAGAGCTTAGGGACTGACTGGATGTCACAGGAAGGGGAAGTAGAAAAGCAGAGCACCATGGAGGTTGAGACTATTTGCCCACTATTTTTGGGGCAAGGCTACCTGGCTTGGGTCCTAATTTCACACTTACCAGCTGGGTGACCTTAGGCACTTTCCTTAACACCTCTGCCTCAGATTCCTCAACAGGAGAATGAAGATGATAAAGTGCCTTAACTCAAGAGAATGCTAGAGGATTGGCTGAATAAATACACGAGTGCTTAAAATGTGCCTGCCACACAGTAAGCACTCAGTAAATATTATCTCTCACTACTGCCACTAACTAGAGAACAAGAAAGAAGTCCAGGTTTGATCTTTAGATCTATAAGTAGTCCAAATGCCTAGTAATTAAAACAACAGTGTGGACAAGCATGCAAAATGAAGAAAACCAAGTCGTGTTCCCCAACACGAGAGAACAGGAACATTTGGGAAGTAAGTAGAGGAGGAAATCAGAGAGGTGATAAAAAAGGAATGTTCGGCAGTGCAGGAATAGATCTGAAAGTGAAAGAGCTCAAGGTCACTTTGAAGCCAAAAGAGGAGAGAATTTCAAGGAGAATGGAGTGGTCAATGTCAATGCTGCAAATCCTCTCTGAGGACTGAGAAAGTATTCAAGGGATGAATGGAGCACCTGAGAAGTCCTTCATGGCTTTTACAGGTATCCATGACATAAACAGATGCCAGTGGTTGAAAGGAATGAGAGGTGGAAGGACAACCGCCTCACTCAAGATGAACTGGGATTGGAGAGGTAGGGCTAGAACACATACTTTCTAAAATAAACGTAAGCCACTGCTTCGACTATTAGAACTCAAGTTATTTTAGACCCTGGTGCATTGCTTTCAGTGCTTTGATGAAATGCTAAATATCTTTAGATTCTAAACTCAATCCAAATCTGCAAATGACTCTGAATATGACAAGACACACTGTAATTCCCCATTGCTCTATAAACTTTACAGCAACCTTCAGTTAAATACCATAAAATCCAACCTGTATTAAATGTATAATAAATTAGTCTGTATATAAACATTCATAGTCCAATTTCTTAGAAACACCCAAGATGCACATTAGTTAAGTTTGGATTCTTATTTAAGAATGTAACATCAAATATTTCTCTGATTTCAAGAAGCAAGCAGAGATAGTTGAGAAGAAGGTAAAAGGTCCACTTAAATATAAACGTAGGGGAAAAAAATGTAAGAAGATAGTGCAAGGACTACATAAACAAAGAGTTTGCATTTTTGCCAAAGCAATGAAACCCAGCAATTCAGTGAAGATAAAAAAATCTATACTAACTGATGGCACCATACTCCCAGCACACATTTGGAACCCTTTTTCGCACTAAAAGATCTGGAAGGAGAAACTGGTCAAGACTTCGGTGAATACACAAGCTGTTCTTAGGTTCTAACAATTCGGTGGGTTTCTCCACTCAACACTAGTCTCAATAGCAGGAGCAGATGCAATATAAAAGCTGTTCCAATATCTCAAATCCCAGAGAGGAACAATGAATATGTAACATGCTGGGTGCTAGTCATAGGAAATGCTAAGGCTAATGTTTCAGCTGCTTGACTCTCAATAAGGGTTCACATTTTAATGTATTATAAATATCATGCAGTATTTAACTGCATTTAGCCAAAAATATTCCAATGTGAAGCCTATAAAGTTGAAAAAAAAATTACTACACCAGTCATTTTCAAAATAAAACAAGTGTAGAAGATAATACGCTAATTATTTAATGGAAGGCAGCTTCTTTAAATCCACTGGATATGTATTACAAGTAGGTATCATGATTATAATTGATTAAATTATTTCAGATCACACAAAAACAAAAAATCTAGATGTTGTTTGCATAGATCTCTCTTTAGCTAACTAGATTTTCACTTTTAAAAGCTTATAGAGTTGAATAATGCTATTGGGGGAGGGGAAAAGAATCAAACAAGTCACTTCTGGAATAGATTATGAGGATCATTTGAGTTATGTTTCTGTTAAGTTCCCACAATCAATTGGTATTCTTCAGGGACAATGAAAGCTTACATGGAACTCTGCTGGAATTAACAGGTTCTGCTCTGCAACAGCTAGCTTGCAAATTTAGCTACAGATATTTAATCCACAGCTCATCTTCAAAAAGAAAAGCCACTGCATAAGCATTACACTAGAAGTCATACAGAAAAATCTATTAGTAATGCCACTTAGTACAAGCTCAGAATTTTAAATAACAGGAGCAAACCTAAACATCTATTAAGTTTTCCTCCAAAAACATACATTTAAGCAAGTAATACTAAGAATGTTTTGTTAAAGTAAGTAGGCGGGGGGAAATGCTATTACCCTGGTTCTACGAATAAATGTAATAAGTAAATACAAGTGAATTATTATAGCTAGGAGGGAGAGAACTTTAGCAAATCCTGACCAGAAACAGAACTAATCTGGCTACAAAACCATTTTTCCTTCAAGCAAAATGATACCATTTAGGATCAAGCCTATATTCCAGAATATTTTCCAATGCCAAAAAAAAGCTGTTCTCAGAAGGAGTCTGAGTAAGACAAAGATTGAGGACTAGATTCTAATCTGTAGTCCCCTCCAATATCTTACCATCTTATATCCTTAATATTGGATTGATTCATAAAATTGCCATTTTTGTATATCAAAAGTAGTCTAATATTGGCAATTTTATATGGTTCAACCTAAGAAAAATACCCAACAGAATAGGTAAAAAGAGAGAGAGGGAGAAAATTTGCATCCAGGTAGAGTCAGGAGAAAGATGCCATCTGCAGGCCATAAAATTGGCAGCATTTCTGACAGATATGGCACAGGTTAAAACCAAAATATTTCAAGTATTGACCTGCAACTGCCCTGCATGAAAAATCAGCATGGGATCCCAGCATAAATAAGATTCTGAGAGATTCTGTCAATAGCTCCTAATCTGGAGGGCCAAGGGCTGAAGCAAAGCTGAGTCTTGGGATAGATACTAATCACAGACTCTACATCTTCATGGCTCTTGTGTGAGTCCCCTCTGCAGAAGCCTCTCTGCCCATGCACTGTGACTGCTGCAGAGGCAGTCTCCCTAATGAAGCCATGCTGGGAGGGAGCCAGGCATGGCTGGCCTCACTGGACCACACAAGCAGCAGGCAGCAGACCCAGTTTCCTTCTGAGGTGGCTGGACTGGCCACATCTCCTACCTGGCTTACAGGCCACAAAAAACAAAGCTAGATGCAGAAAGCCAGCCCCAGGCTCGGCAGCTTCATCAAAGAAACAGAAGACCCTTCATAGACGGGGCACTCATTTTCCAGGTCTTCTCATAGCCCCAGCTCCTCTTATAACCAGGGCACCTTCCCCAACTGCTGATCCCTGATTCTCATATAATCTTCCAGGATATAATTCTCCAACAGAGGACTAAGGAGAGATCCTAAGTTTCTATCAGCTAGCTTTCTGGTTTGCAAGCAATACAAACTGATTCTGGAGACTGTCTTGAACACACAGAACTAAAGACTGGTTAAAAGTCCAGGCTTAACAAAGGACTGGAGGAAAATGAGAGGTCATGCTGCAGGGTACACAGGGATCTTATCACAGGAAGAGTCTTGCAAATGCAAGGTGCTGTCAGGAATGACCAGTAATCATTCTCTGTGTCTGCTTCCCTCCCTCCATCTGTCAGCCCTCACTTTACTCTCTATCTAAAGATTCAAAGCCCTGAGAAATAATATGCTGATTAACCGAGTTCATAGCTGACCTGTCTGGGCTAGGGCAACAAGGAGAAGGATCTGACTTCTCTGGGTGAGAGACAACTTCCCAAAAGGAAATCAGCTGAAGTGGATGCCCGTCAGCCACTAATAACTAATATCCACAGCAAGGAAACTGAAAGTATCTGGTTAGAAAAGAAAGGGATTAAAGGCAAGTTACATCACGTTTTGGGATAAATTCCAGGTGTGGATATAGCTGCTCTTGCTCACAAATTAAAAGGAGGAAAATACTTGGACTTATGAACAACAATACAAAAAACACAGAAGTAAGGTTGGAACTAAACACTCAAAGCCAGAAAAGACTCAATACCAGAGAGTACTGAACTGAGGGGGTAGCAGGGAAGACTCCTGGGAAAGATCTCCCAAAACACAGTAAATATAACCAATTAAAAATGCATACGAAAAAAAGAGACTAGAGACACAATAACAAGGTAACTGAAATTGTGAAACAAATGAAACAAAAGCAGTAGTGAATTAGTAAGTGTAGAACACATAAGCTAAAGAAACACTTGAATTGATAGATGGAAATCTTAATGGTAAGTTATACATACTTGGATATATAACTTGATGAAAATTTAAAATTTCGTAAGTGAGCACAGGGGAAAAGTTATCTTCAATGAAGCATTATATAAGACAGCTTTTTTTAAGACAGAAGAGAAAAAAAAATTATAATTAAAATTTCCCATTATAGGGACTGAGCACAGTGGCTCATGCCTGTAATCCCAGCACTTTGGTAGGCTGAGACAGGTGGATCACCTGGGCCCAGGGGTTCGAGAACAGCCTGGGCAACATGACGAAATCTCATCTCTACAAAAAATACAAAAATGAACCAGCAAGGTGGTATGTGCCTGTAGTCTCAGCTACTGGAGGGCTGAAGTGGAGGATCACCTGAGCCCAGAAGGTTGAGGCTGCAGTGAGCTGTGATCACACCACTGCACTCCAGCCTGGGAAAATAGTGGGACCCTGTTTCAAAAAAAAATTAAAAATTAAAAGAAAAATCTCCCATTATAGAAGACTTCAGAAATAAAAATTACATATGATATCCAAAAGAAACACTCAAAGCCTCAAATAAAAGTTAAAAAATACTAATGTTTATTGGGATTTTAAAATGTGCTGGGCATTGTGCTAAACATGGGGTTTGAATTAATTCAATCCTCAGAAAAAACAAATAAAATTGGTTCCACTATTATCCTCATTTGACAAATGAAGAAACTAAAGTACAGAGAAGTTAAATAACTTCCCTAAAGCCACTCAGTAGATGGGACTTGGCAGAATTTGAACCGAGGCAGCCTGGTCCCAGTTCCTAGCCTTTAGAGCCACCAAGCTGACTGTCCTTCAAGTAAAAAGGACAGCAAATTCGAGCAAATGGACAACAGAAGAGTGGTAGTATAACAGTATTCATTTATAAAAAGGAGAAAAGATGGTGTCAATGATGATACATACAGTTTACAATGAAGAAAAATACTAGTCTAGGAGTACCCAGAACCTTACAGTCCCTGCCCCACAGTAGATGTTCAGGAAGTGTCTGTTGGATAAATGAATGAGCTAATATAGAAGCCAACAAAGATCAGGCAAGAAGGGGAAAAAAGAAAAAAAAAACACATAAAATACCCAAAAAATAAAAGCTGACAGGGGAACAGTAGCAAAAAATAAGTACAGTCAGTTGTGCTATAAACACTTGTTTTAAAAATGGGAATTCGTTCCAAAGTGACGGATTGTATGAAGAAATAAATTTTGCCTTGTTCATGCACAATTTAGTCTCCAAGAAACAGGAGATGAAGATACAAAACTGCACTCAGCTAAACAAAGCTGTGTAGGGAATACATAAGGCACACACACACACCATAAACATCTACTAGCTCTCTCGGTTCACCAAGGGTTATGAGGGAGTCCTCCACATCTGATACTCAACTTTCCAACAGATTTCTGATAACCTACTTGCCACCACTTCTCAGTAATAACTTGAATCTATATTCCTTCCGATACATACTTCCACAAGCAAACTTTAGGTCTTTTTCAAGGTAAACTGGCATATTTATTTAAGCATTTTTTAACCAATTTAACACAGGTAAAACTGGATTAGCATCTTTACTAGGTTTCCATCTTTTGTGTGTGTCTACGTCACTAATGAAGTTTTTGAGTGCTATGCCCTAACCGTATTTTTTCATAAGCCCTGTGGTTTAATATTGCACAATTTTGCATACCATGATTTTTAGGAATGTGTATGCAATATGACAACAGACTGACTGTACGAAGATAAAAATAGCAATTGTAAAATACTGAATTGGCAGATACCACACTCTATATTCTACAAACACCACCTTTTCAAATACCAGTAGAGGTTTCATGAACATTGATTACCCATTAAGTCACAAAGAAAAATTCAAAAAATTCTAAAGAATAAAAAGTACACAGGCCAGGCATGGTGGCTTACACCTGTATTCCCAGCACTTTGGGAGGCCAAGGCGAGAGGATCACTTGAGGTCAGGAGTTCAAAACCAGCCTGGCCAACATGGTGAAACCCCATCTCTATTAAAAATACAAACATAGGCCAGGCGTGGTGGCAGGCACCTATAATCCCAGCACTTTGGGAGGCTGAGGCGGGTGGATCACCTGAGGACAGGAGTTCAAGACCAGCCTGACCAACATGGTAAAAACCCATCTCTACTAAAAATACAAAAATTAGCCAGTCATGGTGGTGGGCACCTGTAATCCCAGCTACTTGGGAGGCTGAGGCAAGAGAATCACTTGAACCCAAGAGGAGGAAGTTGCAGGGAACTGAGACTGCACCACTGCACTCCAGCCTGGGTGATAGAGCGAGACTCAGTCTCAAAATAAAAAAAAAAAAAGTATACAGTCCATACTCTATGGCCGTAAGACATTAGGCATTAAAGCTAGTTTAATATCTGGGAAAAAATAGCACTTGCGAATTGAAAATTATTTTTCTAACATACTCAAGTCAAAAAGAAAACAGTTGTACAGTTATTGAATATTTAGGGGGAAAATACAATAATGAGAAGATAGCATATAAATTGGTAAAATATATGTAGATTCTAGGAGGATAAGATGGGCAAAAACCGACAAAATTAAGTAAATCAAAATGAAGAAAAAAATCAGATTCCCAAAAGAATTAACAAAAAAGCAAAAATAACTATAGATGGGATAAATTCTTAAAATCAGAAACAATCTGAGTAAAACAGCTACAAAATTATTTTCTTAGAAAATATGAAATATTATTCATACTTAAGTAGTAATGTAAGACCTAAAAACCTAAACTTTTTTTTTTTTTTAGAGTCGAGGTCTCACCCTGTCACCCTGACTTGAGTGCAGGGACATGATCACAGCTCACTGTAGCCTCCAATTCTTCGGCTCAAGTGATCCTCCCATATCAGTCTCCCAAGTCACTGAGATTATAGCCATTAGCCACTGTACTTGGCAAAAAATTTTTTAATCTTAAAACTTAATTTAAAAATTCCCTTTATAAAACAAACACCAAAGCCTATGTGGTTTTACGAAACAGCTATTAACGTCTGAAAGGTTGCAAACTAGTGTATCTAAACTACAGATTCGGAAATGCTGACGTGATCTGTTTGCGGGTGTGTGTGTGTGTGTGTGTGTGTTTACACAGGCACATGTGTGCATGTCTGTGTGTGTGTGTGTGTGTTTATGCATGCGCATGTGTGCATGTCCAGGGATATTCGTCTAAATTGATAGCTAACATTTCAATGTAAAATCTCTACCTAATATTTTGGAATTCTAGCTTGTCTTGAGTAACTGGAGGGATATCCTGACAAGTCTGGTTCCAGTGGCAGCACACGGCTAGAGTGGATGTGGCTAGCCCCTTTGTGAGGTAATTAATTCATCCCATTACCTGTAGAAAATATACCCTTCACTTAAAGCACCTTCCTAGCCCAACCTATAAGCATTTTAAGCCTGCTATCAGGAGAGGGGGAAAAAAAACTCCCATGGAAATTATAAAAAATCAATTATCCCCAAATTATCTTTAAATGTTTACACCAATTTTCATCAAAATCCAAAGAGATTACTTTTTTGATGGAGTATGAAGAATTTAACAAATTAATTCTAAAGCCCTTTGGGAAAATTAAATGTTCACTCATTAAAAGAACTTTTCAATATAGTTAACAATAATGTATTGTATATTTCAAAATAACTAAAAGAAGAGAACTGCAATGTTCCTAAGACAAGAAAATGATAAATGTTTGAAGTGACAGATATCCCAATTACCCTGATTTGATCATTATACACTACATGCTTATATTAAAATACCAGGTGTACCCCATAAATATGTACAACAATTATGTATCCATAATAACTAAAAATATTTTTTTAAAAAGACAAGGGGAAACTTCAACCATCAGTTAATGTAATATATCATAAAGGCATAAAAATTATAGTCAAACAGAAAAGTCCATGAAACACGTCAAAATGCCCAGGAACTAGTGCACATTGAAATATAATGAAGATTACACTTTAAATCACTAGAAAAGAATGGACTAATTCAATCTTAAGGATGCAGGATGGTAAAGTGTGCAAAAGAGACATCCTTAGAGCTGGACAGCCTGCACCACATGGAATATCAGGCTGCCCTGTGACCCTGGACAACTCAGTGTCCTGATGTGTAAAACAAGTAAAACAATCGTACCTATTTCACAGAATTGTTTAGAAGATTATCAGTTACAATTTGTAAAGGGCTTAGAACAGACTCTAACACAGCAAGTGCTGTGTAAGTGACATTAGATAAATTAAACAATTCATTATAAGATAATTCTTAACTCCAGGGATACATGGAGATAAGAGAACCTCCCATCATAACATGTTTTTTTTTAATTATCAGTTTTTTTTTAAAGTGAGTGGTAAAAAATGAAATTAGGAAGAAAAAGCACTGTTTATTTGACCTCTAAATTGGAGAAAACTTTTTAAAACATGACAGCAAAACCAATATCTAAAGAAAACAGAATAACAGATTTGAGTACATAAATGTGCTAAAAGTGTGTATATCAAACACTAAAAGACTACAATACAAATCTGAGGAAAAATACAAGTTAAGGAATATAAATACGTATAAATATTTCTACAAATCAGTAAGAAAAAGTACAATTAGCAAGTCACAAAAACCTTACCCTGTGTGAGAAAACACAGAACATTGTTACCAATCAAAAATAGAAATTAAAATGAAATTTTTCAACCATCAAATTGGCCAACGATTTCAAAAATTCTATTGCTGACCAACAGGCAAAGAAACTGACACTATCTATATGGAAGACTGAAAAATACACTAAAACAAACTATACAGCAGTCACTTTAATTATTTGCTTTAAAAAATCTTCAAAATATTAAGCCACTTTGACCTAGCAATTCCATTTGTGGGACAAAGTTGAAACACAGGATTTTTTCCCCCCCAAGGCAGAGTCTCACTCTATCACCCAGGCTGTAGTAAAGTGGCACTATCTTAGCTCACTACAACCCTCTGCTTCCTGGATCCAAGCAATTCTCGAGCCTGAGCCTCCTGAGTAGCTGGGATTACAGACGTGAGCCACCATATCTGGCTCATTTTTTTGTATTTTTAGTAGAGACGTGGTTTCACCATGTTGGTCAGGGTGGTCTTGAACTCCTGCCCTCAGATGATCTGCCCGCCTCGGCCTCCCAAAGTGCTGGAATTACAGGAGTGAGCTACTGCACCCAACGGAACACAGGGTTTAAATGGAAAAGTTTCAAATGGCTTTTTCAGAGATGAAACAAAATCAATGAAAATGGGATGTAAAGTAGTAGTTTAAGTTTCAGATATAAAGCTAAGAATTTTCACCATGTAAAAATTCAATACTTAGTTCATTGTACAATTAATCTTTAATATCACCAAATTCCAAAAAAAGTTTTAAAACAAACCTTTTAACAGCATCCTTCTTCTGAATATCTATAATATCCCACCACTTTGAAAGGTAAGAGATCTCAGACCAAATAAACTTCCTCCGTGAGTCTTCTTTCAGCTTTAGGACCATGTTATTAAAAATATACTGAGTCTTGTCTCTAAAGTAGTCATTGAAAGTCTTCAACCAACCTAAATCAAGACACAAATATACCACAAAGGTCTGATTTGTACGGCTGATTTCAACTCAGTCACATTCCATTGCATTTCTTTGGACAGCCTTAGAAGTTTCATTCATAAAAAGACATACTTTTAAACTTAACAGGTGTTTTCAATTAATGAAACTCCATTTTAGTTACTGTGGGACTCAGAAACACACTAATATTAAAACAATGAAAATACTCTGAAAACTGCATAAATTCAGATAGAAATGAGAAAAATAAGATAGAGGACCTAAGGCCAAAAAGCAGTTATTTATATCTAACAAGTATAGTATCTAATTCAATTTTTTATCTCTAGTTTAAGGAATTTTTTTTGAACTTTATAAATCTAAACTGTGTTAACACATTGGCAGTACTGTTCTCATAATATGGAATCCAAAATTTTCTTCTCATGCCACATCTAAAATTCTTCACCCATTAAATAAGTTAAACTAAGAAAAAAAGAGATCACAGACCAATAATGTCTAGCAGCAGACCAATAAGGTAATTACAGCATAAATATGAATACTGATAAGTAGAATTCTGTAAAAAATAGGCATTTGTTCCCAAAGGCTGTTCATTATTCAATTGCTTAGAAGCACAAAGTAACACTAATCAAACAACAATGCAAACACAAACAAATATGTAAAGTTTTTCCAAAAGAGAACTGCAGACGTTGACAGTTTGGTTCTCTGGTTTTTCCTTTACTTTTCAAATATCCTGGAAATTTTATCTAAAGATATTTGCAATTTGGCTATAAGAAACATTTTTCACACCAACAGGTCCAAATATAGTGCCATAAAGCAGACTACTAAAATGGTCAAGCAAAAGCATACACAGTGACCAATTCCACCTACTAGTGGCAGACAAAGTAGACGTGCTAAAAAATAACCCATTTCCATCTAAGAAATCTTATAGGGAGAAGTTTCTATATATCCAGGCTGAACTACTGGTCTATTGTTTCCAAATTTACATGTGAGAGAATTAAAGAATAAGGGAGTACAAATGGCTGTTTCTTATCTATATACAGTTAATATATACACCATATTTGCTGGTGAAAAAGAAAAAGAAAAGTCTGCCAGAAGAGGGAAGACAAAACTGTTCTGACGACGTCAATATGAGCTTTTGAAAAGAGCACTGTAGCTATGACTTATTTATTCCTCCTGCTTTAATTGAAATCTACTCATGTATCCTACAATTATTTACTGAACACCTACAATGTCGGACACATGGAGCTATGGGCCAAACAGAAATACAGAATCAAATATTCTTTACGGGACTTTCTTGATCTGGGGCACTTTTAACCTAGTTTGTCACCAAAGACTACTTCCTGTTTCAACTTTTCCACATTTAACTAAAAAAGCCTGTGTCTATTTTTAAAACCTCAAAGATATCATGAAATAGTGGTCTGCAAAGAATCCCACCTAGCTTCACAAAGTACTAACCTGGAGCACTGCCCCCAGAGCACTGAGCCAGGATCCACCTCTGGATTCCTAGGGAATAGCCCAGAAAACACAACAAACACTTAAACAAGATGCCCTAACTCCCTGTTGACCATGCCAACACCACCAAGTTAAAAAACAAGTGCTCAGAACTAAGCCTGGGACATATAATATGGTACTTGATAAATATAACCTGCTATTACTATTATTATTAATATTATCATCACTATCATCATCAGCCTTTAATTGCCTTTTCCCCACATCTGTACAATTAAACCAAGTAAAGGGGAAATGAAAATACTTTGAAGACCTAATTTTTAAAAGTATATAATTAAAACATTTATGTTAACTGCTCTACATCTTAAACATACTTTAGTTATCCAAAATTTCAGTTTACACTGAATTCACTCTACGTCCTTGTTATGGACTGATCTGTGTCATATGCTGAAGTCTCACCACATCAAAATGTGACTGTATTTGGAAAACAGGGTCTTTAAAGAGGTAATTAAGGTAAAATGAGGTCATGAAGATAGGCCATAATCCTATATGACTGAAGTACCTGTAAGAAAAGGAGATGAGAACGCAAGGAAGACCATGCAAAGACACAGGGAGAACTCACCCATCAACAAGCCAAGGAGAGATAACCTCAAAAGAAACCAACCCTGCCAACACCTTGATCTTGGACTTCCAGCCTTCAGAACTGTGAAAAACCAAATTTCTGTTGTTTAAGCCACTTAGTCTGGTACTTTGTTATGGCAGCCCTAGCAAACTTATTCAGCCCTAGAACAAATTAGCTTCATTACCATCCAAAAAGTAAAGATTGCAATGTGGGAAGAATTTATTTTATCAAGTACCAACATAATATCTAACTGAATATACTCTATCTACCTACATATTGTAAAACTAAGCTAAATTCAAATGTACGTAAGTAAATCTATTTCTGTGCCATGCTTTTATTATATACATGCAACAAGGACCATGTAAATTAAATGGTTCTGTTAGAATTATCGTCTTTAAGATATCACATCACCTTTTACTAAATTTTAGCAAAGGTCCAAACTAATTCCTAATTATCTGGCTACTAGCTAAAGAACTGCAAATACTGAAATGTCGCCAAATTAATTTGATAATAAAACTCCAGTAATCTAGCGTAGATGGCAACTTTTTAAGGACTAATCTTTATGAAGATCAATAAAAGTTTTTTGTGTTTTTTTTAAAGTACAACTATTTATTTTCAACAGTTATAACCTGCTTCAAAGACGATTTCAAAGAAGAGTTTATCATACGAGTTTTCACAGAGGAATCACAGTGCCTGAGGAGTCCATTTGGCCCTCAACACTTCATTCACCCCTCAATAATCATGAGGGAAATATATCAAAGATATTCACGTGAGCCACAATACAAGCTCAGAGATGTCAACTTGAAAGCCTTTCAAAAAACCCATACTAATAGCACCACAATGCAGCATAATTAATGAAGAATGAACTGAAAGATAGCCTCTTGCAGCTTTCAGTATTGAGTAATATAACAGTAAATTAGCTTTTATTGCTCTTATACAATAGGGTAATCAAGTATTCCCTTTTACACTGAATTGGTTATTTCACTTTCTAAATTACTGTAAAAACTACAATTGTATATTAACGTGAGACCAAGCAGAAATATAGTATTTTATAAAAAGTGGTAGGGGATGAATTTTTGTGACATAAAATTACATTCCTACCTCTAGATCTAATAATCTTAGGACACTGAGTTGCAAACTGATTTACTTAAAGTGGTCAATTCATAGCTACTTTTCTTTCTCTTGAAATATACTTGAAAATTGAACCAGGCCTAGAACAGCATTAGGAATACCTTCAATTTATTCTTTTCTACTCTAACACTACTACCACCCATAAAAAAGCTAATAGCTATTTTAAATAAGTGGAGAAATATTTAAAACAAAGAGTGCATAATTACAAGTTCCACAAAACAGGCGCAAACCCAAATTCGATAGCACTAATTATTTTTTTAAGTTCTAAAATAAAAAAAGCTAATAAAGTTGGAAACTCTATTGCCTATATTCAATATTCATGAACAATTAAGCACCTAGTAATTGTTCACTGACAAATCACAATTTATTTTTTAAATTTTGAGTTCTCAGTCATAGGTTGGAAATCTAGAAACTGGAGTTCTGATGCTCTTCAGGAACATTTAGTTTTATTTTGTTCAAGGGCATACACTAAGTACCACCATGAGGACATGGGCAAGGGGTACCTGGCCCTGAGTCCTGGATTCTAGAAGGACCTCCCTATTCTGACTATACCTCTTTCCACTAGATAAATCTATACGACAAACTGACCCAGAGTGTGCTCTGCCCTTCTGAGTACCAGGGTCAAGAAATCTGTCTAAACAGCCCCAAACTGGGAGCCTACTGGGACTCTTCTCTAAGTCTTTCCCCATCAGGGCACTTAATCCTACAAATGGAAACCTCTCTAGCCTAAACAGTGGCCAAGACGCTGTAGTTCACAGGGGTGCAGACCTGGCAGTAGGATCTCTTCAGGTAAGGTCCCTCCTGGATTAGGACAGGGCCAGGTCTGGGAGGAGAAGGCAGCTGGCCTGTCCCATAGGCTGGCTCTCTCCATACACACCACCACATTCCAGCGGAGAACTAGAGCTAGCGCAATCTAAACCCACATTTGGTCTTCTAGATCACTAAGCTATCTCTCCAGGCAAGAAGAGAAGACCTATTTTTCCTTAGTAATTTATTGCTTTGATTTGTAACTTTAAAATATTTAAACACAGGGTATGTGGGCCTTCTGTGTACTTTGCCCCAGATCCTGCAAATTTTAGAAGCAGGCCTGAGCACACACTACCACTCAAACTTTAAACCAGCCAATTTTCATGAATCTAGCACCTACTGCAAACATACAAGAGCAAGAGTTCAGTAAGTACTTAATAAGATGAGTGAAAGGTATAGCCAAAAGGACTGGGAAAAAAGTACAAATGCAAATGTATTACTTCAACTAGAAACAAAACTAAAGATTAAAAATAGAACACTATTAGTTTTAGTATGTTCGCTGTCTTCTGATGCTAGCCTAATAGTCATTGTCCAATATCTTTAAGTTTCCACACTGTTTGTATTTTAAGAGAATCTGTCAGCCCTAAGAAGATTAAAACACCCATCCCTAAAAAGGCATGCCACTCCACAAAGCATTGTTACACTGTTATGGTTTTAATTGCTATAATAATGATGTTTTCCTTTTATTTTTATTAATAATGATTTTTTAAGTATATTAATCCCACTCAAAAGTTAAATAAGGCTGGGCGCGGTGGCTCACGCCTGTAATCCCAACACTTTGGGAGGCCAAGGCGGGAGGATCACGAGGTCAAGAGATCAAGACCATCCTGGCCAACATGGTGAAACCCTGTCTCTACTAAAAATACAAAAAAAATTAGCTGGGTGTGGTGGCGCGCGCCTGTAGTTCCAGCTACTCGGGAGGCTGAGGCAGGAGAATTGCTTGAACCTGGGAGGCGGAGGATGCCAGTGAGCCAAGGTCGCATCACTGCACTCCAACCTGGCGCCTGGTGACGTAATGAGACTCTGTCTCAAAAAAAAAAAGTTAAGCACCAACCTTCAGGAAAACATGAAAAGATTTTGAATCAAAAATAATTATATCCATATAAATAATACATTGGTAGTAACACAATTTTAACACATGCAACTTTAACACATGCACATTTAACACATGCAACTTAAGCCTTATGTTTTTTTTCCCTTTTTTCCCATTTCAATGTGATAAATATTGTCAAATTTTTAAAATAAAGTTCATTAAAAACAGAAATATCAGCCAGGGGCAGTGGCTCACGCCTGTAATCCCGCAACTTTGGGAGGCCAAGGTGGACAGATCACAAGGTCAGGAGCTTGAGACCAGCCTGACCAACACGGTGAAACCCCGTCTCTACTAAAAACATAAAAATCAGCCAGGCATGGTGGCAGGCACCTGTAATGCCAGCCACTTGGGATGCTCACACAGAAGAATCCCTTGAACCCGGGAAGCAGAGGTTGCAGTGAGCTGAGATTACACCGTTGCACTCCAGCCCGGGCAACAAGAGCAAAACTCCGTCTCAAAAAAAAAAAAAAAAAAAAAACACAAACAAATATCCTTTGTTCTAATAATTAATTTTCTTTTTTTAAAATTTTACATTCAAAACGTATATTTGCAGGTTTGTTCCATGGGTATACTGCATGATGTTGTGGTTTGGGCTTCTATTGATCCCATCACTCAAATAGTGGACAATAGTACCCAACAGGTAGTTTTTCCTTCTCTCCCCCCTTTCCTTCTCTCCCTCCTTTCGGAATCCCTGGTGTCTTCTGTTCTCATCTAGTAATTAAGTAATTTTCTATCAACAAATGACGAACAGGTCTCTTCTATCACTCGTTAATCCTTCAATATTAAACTGCAACTTCCAGTCATATATTTAAGGGGTAACATACAATCTTAAATGGTATTATGATTACCCAAATATGCTGCTGATTAATTTTAATTCCAACATTTCTATTGTAAGTTAAGTTTGCTTTTCCTCCCTGATAAACTGTGAAAAACTTTTAATTAACGTTCTGGTTTATTCATTCAAACATGTACCTTGCATTTAATAAGGGCACAGCAATAAAGCAAAGCTAAACGAAAACAGAGTCAACAGTGAAAATATGAACAAAATGCTATGGAAATAAAGAAACGGTAAAGTCCTACCAAAAGGAAAGAAGAAAGATTCTTAGATTAGTCATCATCTGGATAGATAAAAAGGGTGGTAGTTCCAAATAGAGGGAAGAGCATATGGAAAAGATAGGCAGTTGGGTATGGTTGCACTGCAGGGTACATGATGCAAATATGGTGAGAAATAGAAATAAAAATAGAAGTGGGAGACAGATCATTGAAAACCTTCTAAACCATTTATTACAGAGAACTTTGGAGGAAGGACATTAGGGTTTTCTGACCTGTACTTTCAGAAATAACTGTACTAAGAGCATGAAGACTAAAAAGGCAAAATAGAAGCAGAGAAACAGAAAATGAGACCACTGCAAAATTCTGTAAAAAATGGTTATTGACTGCAGTGGAAATAAACAGAGGGAAATAAGAGGTCAAGGAGACAAAATGAAGAGAACTTAGTAACCGACTGAAGTTTCCAAGAGAGAGTAAGAAGAGAGTCACAGGTGAAGTTGAGGCTTCCAGAGACCTGTGAGCCTTGGAAACCTATAAACGTCCTGATTCCTCTAAATGCTTTTAAACCCAGGTTTCCAAAATAACCTAACATATTTTTCCCAGTTGATTCAGTATCATTTAGTAGTTGTCTAAGCTTATCAGCTTTAATTTCCTGAAGTTGTTTGAGAGAGATCATTTTTTGAATCCATATACAGATGCTTTCACTGGAAATTTTACCCCACACCAGAGGAATCTATTTGCATTATTGTTAGAACAGCAGGCTTTTGTTCATCCTGTAGCTGTATATGTGTATATGTACAATGTCCAACTGTGACCCCTTATCATATTGCTTTTCTAAGTACTCCTTAGAAGACCTACATATTTTGATATCTGATAGCTGCAATTGTGTGATCAATCTGCAAGATAATTTCTAAATCTGTGCTAAAGTTTCTCCCCTCTCTTGTTAATGATCCAATCTATGAGCATCTAATACTGACCAACAATACTTTAGGCATAATAAGTCTTCCCCAGAGCTTGGTTATTGGAAATAATAAGAAAATTGTCTAAAATATGAGAGACACTGTTAGAAGGAAAAGTGACTTTCTTTGATGGGTTACTCTTAGGGTACATGATGGGGCTACTTAGCCTTAGACAAATACCGGGCAAATTATCAAAGTTTCTAAAAGAAATCACCTTAAAAGCTGGAAAATATTGCCAGGCATGGTGGCTCACACCTGTAATCCCAGCACTTTGGAAGGCCAACTCAGGTGGATCACTTGAGGTCAGGAGTTCAAGACTAGCCTGGCCACATGATGAAACCCCCCCCCCACCCCCCACCGTCTGAACTAAAAATACAAAAAAAATCAGCCAGGCAGTGTGGCACGTGCCTGCAATCCCAGCTACTCAAGAGGCTGAGGCAGGAAAATTGCTTGAACCCAGGAGGCTGAGGTTGCAGTGAGCCGAGATCGTGCCACTGCACTCCAGCCTGGACAACAGAGCAAGACCTCATCTCAAAAAAAAAAAAAGGGGCTGAAAAATATAGCTTGTAAATCACTAATTGTAGAAAATGTGGCAATAAGGAAAACCACTCACCATCTAATGTACTAACATAGTATTTAGGGACAGAAACATTCATTTCAATAAAGACAAACCAGAAAAAAACAGAAGGAAAACAAGGATAGAAGATAGTGCAGTGAGATGTACACTTTTGCAAGATAGTTGAAAAAAAATCTTATTTTATGATTAGTAATACTAAAGTAATTGACATTTGGCTTGGAGACACTTAAAGCCTTTCCTCCTAGATGCTCAGCCTGTGGTTTCCAAAGAATTATCCACAAAAGGTAATATATTAAAAACTGTTACAAGTTCTGGTTCTGGAACAAGATCACTTAATTTCAAACCTTTAGCCCTGCCATGAACAGGTCACTAATGCGCTCTTCTGCCACTTCTCCCATATCTATGAAGGGAGGGTAATTACAGGACTCTGTCATAAAGTTACCGAGAGAAGTGATGGATGTGATACATGCAAAATGCCTAGAATAGTGCAATAGAACATAACAATTCCCTAAGTGTTAGCAATTATTTGTATTACCAGGGCACTGGTGAGTTTTGAAACACCTAGCCTTGAAAGATAGACAAAGGTAACTGAAATGAGGAGAAGGAAGAGCTATTTAATGATCATCTACATTTCTCAGCAGCTGATTAACATATGTGCTCCTAAAGGAATAAAGTCCAGTGAGAGACCAAATCATCGACCCTTCCTCTAAAAAGGAATCTCAATACACATATTCTAGAGATCTCTTAAAGAATTCTAGATAGCCATATAACTATTTAACTCTTAAGTGCTACAGTTTTCTTAACAAGATTGTCAGATAAAATGCAAAGCCAAGCTGAATTTGAATTTCTGATAAACAACATAAATGTTTAGTATAAGCATGCACCATGTGATATTTGGGACACACACAGTCAAAAACTATTCATTGTTATTGAAAATTCAAGTTTAACTGAGTGCTCTATATTTTTATTTGCTAAATCTGAACCCTATTAACAATTCAAAGTCCAGATAAATGTGTTAAATTGGCTAATCCCCACAACATAAGAAGAAAAGAAAAAGAATAATTTGAACTAAATACAGTATCTTAAGAGGCAATATGGTAAATGGAAAGAACAGACTTTACAATCAGGCAATCCTGAGCTTCAATTTACCAACCTCTGAAAATTTATAATTAAATTGACTGACTTTAAATTATTATACCCTACCTTAGCCTCGTTGACCTCACCTGTTAAATGTGGCTTAATTTACCACTTTTTGGGGTTAAAGAATTACACAAAGTAAAAAAATAACAAACACCTGTCATTCCCCTGCTGCAGGACAGGCAATGAATGCCAGATCTCAGTTGTTCCTCATACTATGTTAGCTCCAGAAACTACAATTTCTCATCAAGGTAGTCAAAACCAAACAATCCACTTCATCCTGTAGTAGCTAAACCAAATAAAGTACTCCCCAAACAGTGTTCATATACAACTTCTTTTGATGACCACCTCATTCTGAACAGTAAAGTTCCTTTAGCAATCAGACTTCTAAGTCTCCACCACCTTTCATCAAGGTTGTCCAATCCACGGCCCCACGGGCTGCATGTGGCCCAGGAGAGCTTTGAATGCGCCTCAACACAAATTTGTAAACTTTCTTAAAACGTTATGAGATTCTTTTTGCGACTTTATTTTTTAGCTCATCATCTATTGTTAGTGTTAGTGTATTTTATGTGTGGCCCAAGACAATTCTTCTTCCAATGTGGCCCAGCGAAGCCAAAAGATTGGATGCCTCTGATACAGACATTAGCCAACTACGGCTGACCAGAACTGTTTTCAAATTCCAACTATACTTGAAATATTTCAATAGAAATATTTGAAAATATTACACTAATTTCCTTATGTTTTTATGCTTTTTTTTTTACAAACTTTGTTAGAGTGAGGATGCAGAATTATAATACTAAATGCAAACACGTTTTAATTGTACACACACAAAAAAGCTGAAAAGTCCTAATCACCCTCTGAGTCAATAAAAAATTCTGCAGAAGAATTGCAAATGCACAAAAAAAAATTATTTTCCAGTGTAACTCTTGGGCCTAGGTCTTCCTACTATTTTAGAGTCATACCACAAGGGGGATTATTTTCTAATGCTCATTTTACAAATTGTTTAACTAACAATATGCTGTCCAACCTTCTATTTAGTATCCGTTATCTTCTCTCTGCACACTGTGATTTCTTTGAAGTAAAATTAACCAAATATTTCAGCAGTTTAACTAGTGGAAAGCAAAGAATTAAGACTGTAGAGACAAAGGTGCTGTAATTGTGTTTTAATCAGCTTATTAAAAACAACATGAACATGTATCAATCAACTAACATTTAATTTCATGGTCTATGATTCAAAACTTTCAAAAGCAGAACAGTACAAAGTTATAAGCATTTACTTCACAATTCCTTTCCAGTTCTGCTTTTACTCATGTAAACCTCTTAAATATATTATGACAACTGTTACATCTTTTCAGATTATAATATAATTTGGAATTTTTTAAAGAAAAAAACATATTTTGAAATTTACCTTTTTTTGAAGGATATTACCAACTCACTACAAAAAGAAAAATATCTATGTATAGAAAAACTCAGCAACACAAATTCACAAAGTTAGGGAACCAAATATAGAAATTTTTAAAAAATCTATTTCAAATATTTCTAACCCCAATAGACAAAAAATCCACCAATGAAACAAACTACTAAGCTAAACCTTGTTTTAAATTGTTGTTGCAGAAAATGCAAACAAATCTCTATAAATCTCACTCAGAAAGAAAACTAACTGCACATTCATTTAGGAGTATTATACAAAGATTTTCCATTATAGAGTCACATTTTGACTTGGACTGTATGTGAACAGACTTTTCTCTTTTTCCTCTATTAAAAAGAATGGCTTTTTATAATGTACATAATTCCATTTTTCACAGAATAATTTAGTTTATCAATATTTTACTTTTGTTAAGGAAGAGTGAAAATTACTAGGTCAGTGGATTCTTCTCTCTAGCATTTTCCTTGACAGCAAAAATCACTGTAATTTTAAAAGGTCTGTTTCTAACAATTATTTTTTCCAAGTGGAGAAGGGTGTGAGAGTCAGGGTTATTAACATCTTTTACTAAGACAAAAAGATTCAGCTGTAGTTACTAGGATACCAAAACAGATTATAGACAGGAATACTTATTAGGGATGTCTACTCAGAAAATGAGCTACTAACTAAGCAGGAATAGTAATGTAAACAAACAAAAGAAATCTAAAAAACAAGGGCAATCTCTGCCTTCAAAGAACTTATTATTGCTTGTTTTTAGTATATAAAATTACAAAAGAGTACTTTAAATAAGTTGCTTTTAAGAATAGAAATAAGTAGCCATCAGGAAGCAGGGAACTTAAAAGTGTAGGCAAGGAGTAAGTTAAATGTTTCATTAATTAATTCATTAACTTATTTAACCAAACTCTAATGACTCAGTACTATGTGCCAGTTATGGTTCTAGGCATTCTCAAGACAGCAGTGAATAAAACAAAGTTCCAGCCTTTAATGAGCTAACATTCTAGTGAGGAGACCAAGTTAAAGTGCTGTAAATATTTATATCTGTGCATACCTGCAAGCGTGGGGGTGTGTGTGTTCCGTACAAGTATGCGGTGGAGGGGGTTAGAAAAAGGTCAGAGGCCTTACGTATTTGGCAATTATTCTATATGCCAAGTGCTCAGCTAGGCCATGAGGAGAGTGTGTTTAATAGGAGGCATATGTTCTTTGCCACTAGAATTTACTCTAGTGGGAGATCCAGGTAAATTGTCAGGAAAGTATTCTGGTGCCCCTTGTTAGCTATGTAACCTGGTAACACCTTCATCGCGAATCATGGCACTAACCTTCATAGGTAGGCATTAAATGTTTGTAAAACATTTGGCATTGTGCCTGGTAAACCACAGATTTTATCATTACAGTTAAGTGCCCATGTAAGGAATAACAAGAAATGAGATTGGTGAGAATTAAAAATGGCAGAAAAAGGGAAAGAATAAAGGTCTTTTAAAAAAATTAAGAAAAGGGAAGAAGTGGGTTTCATATGAGGAAGATTCGCAAGACACACTTCAAAGTACATTTATAAGCCTACAAGGAAAATTATACTATGGAATCACACCACTCTCCCAAATAAGTAACAAAAATTAAACTATACATGATTGGCAGAAAGAGAGGGGAGAACAATTTAGATACTACAAGTAACTCTGCCACCATTTCACTCAATAATTGAATATTCAACAGTGATTATGAAATTTATAGAAAAAAAAATCTGCAGTGCCATAAGCAGTCTCAGATCCCACACTGTCAACTGTGAGCACCTCACCTCACTGAGTGTGAGTCTAGTAATCAAAGATACATGTTTTTCATATGCATCCCCTAAATGCAAATATACTAACTAATCTGCACTCAAGTGAATAAATAGCAAAAGAAATTTGGATTAGATGTAATTTTCATCACCTTTTATAATTACTTTATAACTAACCCTGGCTTAAGATGCTACTCCACCTGTATGATCTCCATTTTACAGATACACAAATCAATGTGCCCAAGGACACACAGGCAATACACAGCAGAGCCAAGATACCTGCCTCATTCTGCCTGGCTCCAAATCCCTCAAGTCTTTCCATAATCCCCAACCTTCCCTGAGTTTGGATTTAAAAGGTACAGGCTAATATTAAGGAGAAAGACAATCTAAAATATATATGAAAAAACATAAGACTAATAGGTATTTGTAGGAAAAGATAAAGGTATTAAGACCAAAGATAGGGAAACCAAGTCAGAAGCTGATGTTTAGTAACTGCTAATTTAGTAGTTTAGTAACTCACAAATTTCCAGAATACTGATTTCATACATTTTACATGTCAGTGCATACTAAATATTTAACTGTTCTAGAAATTCGAGCATTTCAATATCCGAGCTCACAGACTACCTCTCACACCCAAAAGCAGCACGCACACACACACACACACACACACACACACACACACACACACAAGTCTTCAGTAAACCATGTGTCCAGACCTAAAGTAACATGTTCTATTGTCTTAGAAATAGAAAAATTGGAATATCTGCCAATAAACTAGTAAGAAAAAAAATGTAAGCAGAAGATAAATGAATGCTGGAAGCAAAGAGAAAAAAACTTTCAAAGTATTAAGTGACTAGTGCTTCTGACAGTAATCATGAAATCGAGATATTAAGAAAAGTAACACACTCCTTCAAAAGAAGTCTTTGGAAATACACCCTTCCCCCACCTAAAAAAAATGCTGCAACTAAATTCACTGGTTATTCACTCTGTGCCTGTGTACTCAAACTAACAAATATTTATATCAAATCCTATGTTCCATTATAACTGAAACAATTTCCCCTCATCTTGGTGGGGGGGGGGGCAAAAAATCTGTGGCCCCAATAAATAAAAGCCATCATATGCAGTAACAATAATGATAGCAGCTACTGTTGTGCCATACCCAATTACTTTACACTTCACCGTATTGAAACAGATACTATTATCCTGATTGTACCAGGGAAAAAACTTGGTCTTAAAGGATTAAGTAACTTGCCTAAAGTCATCTAACTAACACTGATAAATACAGAGCACTGAGACTCACATTTGTATCTGCCTGAAACCAATCAACACCAAGGCTCTTAAACCACTTAATACTTCTCTATTTTAAAGATTAAAACTTTCCCATGAGCATTCTGCCTTTTTTTAAAGTAGAGTTCCCGGACATGAAGTAATTCTCCCATGCAATATTTTACAAAAAGTAACTAAAAATGAACAATCAGTCTCTTAAAAGTATATACCTTTTTGCCCCTGAAGGCAAGCCCTTCTTTTTGTTTATTACCATTTCATACTGCACAAGTACTATTGTTGAATGGCACATAAATTGATAAAATGGGAAGACTAAAACATAATGGGACATAAAAGGAATACATTAATGTTAAAAGTCAGAGAATAACGTCTCAAAAAAATTTGAGAAGTGGGCTCTACCAGATTCTCATTAAAAGACTCTAGGACTAAGGAACTAGGAACCTGTTTTTTGAAGTGCAAATTTTACCTGGGTCATTATGAGAATGAGGCACCACAAAGACTTGAAGGGGTTCAGTGTCCCACTCATTAGATTCATAAGTAATGTCAAATCCTTGCTTCCAAACTCCACCATCTGGATTGTCAAAAGAAATTAGACTGTAAACATCCAACATCTAAAAATGTAAAAGAAAAAAAAATAAAGTTTAACCATTATTAATTTAAATTTAATGTTGGTAAATATTTGCTCAAAATTATTCACTACTGTACTTTGCATATATATTTTATAAAATAAAACTATTTCTGTAGACATTAATTGAGGAGTTTAGAGTAGAAAATATTTCATCACCATTCAAAGGCTTGAAATGCTATTTTTGCTACAAAACTACCCTGATAAGTAATCCCCTCCCATCTTCTTCTAATAAAAAATAAGTTCATTAAATTCCTTCTTCCCATACTTTACTTCCAAAACAATTTAATAGAAATTTATAGAAAAAAAAACTAGAAAAAATTTCTGATTAAATTTGATTATGACCAGATATTTCAGCATTTTCAAATATAGTACTGGAAATGACATTTAATTTGAGCTGTCTTTATTTTATAGTAAATCTCATGTATCTTAAAAATCTATGTCTGAATGAAAATACATCTAACTATAGCTATTCTTCCATGTGGCATATGTTGTATCTACCTATTCTATACTAGAAGTAAAACTACCACAGGGTTAACTAGGCAAAATCATCTAAAAATGGAGGAAATTTTTAAAATTGAGATTTAGCTTTTATTTATCCTAATGTTTTCTAGCTTTTCAATGCAGTATTCCTTCTAGCTAATAATGTTTGGATGCAAAGATAAAAACAGTGGGAAAAAAAAAACTCAAACTTTATTTTTATTCTTCATAGTGTCTATAATATTAAATGTAACAACACAATCAAACAACCTTTTGTAAAATTTAAATTATGTTAAAACTAGACTGTAAAAATCATATCCTAATTATAAATGAGTTAGAAAAAAATTTTAAAGGCCAAATTATATAAATGTCAATACAAAGTATTTGAAGGCAATAACATTTCTCTGCCTGTGGACTTTAATAAATAAAATCTTCCCAAGATGAGCTGACGAATCTTCGGAACCCAGCTGGTCAGCAGGATGTGTTAGTAGTCTTTGTTTCTTCCTTCAGTCCTGCAGCTCTCCCAGTACTCTCCTGACTTGCTCTGCCTGACTTCCACAGTGGCTCTGCAACTCCTTTCTGTCCAGCCCAGATTTAGACCACACACTATATATAAATATATATGTGTATATATATATATATATATATATATATATATATATATATATGTTCCCTTATCATGGATGACAAGTCTAGGTACTTAAGAAGTACTTAACAACAACAATAACAACAAAAACTGAACAAAGCCAAGCCTCACAGAAACAGCTATCCCTGTAAGCACAGGATTCTGAGCCTATCAGAATTTGGCTACACTCCAGGTAATAAGGTTGCAGGTGCAAGACCTGGCCAGCTCCATTGTCCCCAGCTTCCAGCTTGGCCTGTGAGCCATGATCTCAAGATCATATCATGTTCTCTGCCCTTCGCAGTTAGTGAAAAATGCATATTTGAAAACAAGGCCAGACGTCAACTAATTTTGTCCACCTTTAAAATATTCATCCCTTAGGATCCTTCCACTAAAGTCCAGTTTCTGGTCTAAGGCACAAGGTTAAACACAGCCTTCCCCTAATTTGCAGAGCCAGTATGAGTAAAACACTCTGAGTTTAAGAAAGGCAGAAGTCCTCTCTGATGGTGGTTTTCAACTCTATTGCTCTCTGTAATAGCACTGTCCAAGAGAAATATAATACAAGCCAAATTTTTAATTTTCTAGTAAAATGAAGCAGTTGAAATTAATTTTAACATTTCATTCACTCAGTATATACACAATATTATCTTAAAATATAACCAATATATAAATGAATTAAGATATTTTGCACACTAAGTCTGAAACACTGTGTGTGTATATTACACTTACAGCACACCTCAAGCCACATTAGTCACATCTCAAGTGCTCAGTAGCCACATGTGGAAAGGGACTTCCATACTGTAAAGTACAGCTCTGGAATATTTCCCGTCCCCCTTGCAAAATGGTATTAAGAAAAAAAAATCTAACCTTACATGTACAAAATCTATAATGTATAACTGATATATAATAAGAGCAGGACTTTTCTTGTATTCTCTAAAAGAAGGTAAAAAAAAATCTCTGGCAAAATGTAAATCTCTAAAGGTTTTCAACTATTACAGAAAATAAAAGCTGCGAAGCATACAAAAAGACTGTATTCATGCAAGTATGAAATAGTAAGATAAACTAAGAAAAACAAAATTATGGAATTTTATCACTAAAAAGAACATTAATGTTCATGTGATTAATCAAAGTACTTTACAAAATGAGAAACTAGAATCCAAAGAGTTTAAGCAACATACCAAGTCAGAACAGATATCAGGTCAAATCTTAAAAAGGACAAAAAGAAGCCCCAATGATTATTAATAAATGTATACATTACCTGCACATCTGAATTGTGACTTCCACTTTGTGAAGTAAACAGACAGTCTGCAGGGTCAACTGCAAGGGATAACTGTGAGGGCAGAAGATGTGAGCCAGCACCTTGGCTGAAATTGCTTTGTGAACTTTTCGGACCATCTTCCACAGACTCACTCAAATTGATGACTGAGTCTCTAATATTTGAGATGATCTCATTATTCTCAGCTAGCAAACGCTCCAAATGGTCTATTTTTTCTTGCAACATTGAGAGCTGGCCCTACAATAAAAAAGAAAAAGGCAGCTATATGAAACACTAATATAGATCTGCTGAGGCATACACATTTTTTTTTTAAATTATGTGGTTGCCTATGAGGGCAGCCACTCACCCTTCACTTTCCACTTTTCTAAGTGGGATCGCAGAAAGCATGAACAGCTGGCAGGGTTGAAACACCAATTTATAGCAGAAAATCTTCTCCATGGCTGCAATCTTTGCTTATCATATTCTAAGACATGCAACAGAAAGACCAAAAATATTTTGGGATATATTTTTATTACCCCCGAACTCAGTCCTAAAAGATCTCTGGGTCTCTGGAATCACTAAGTACAATCACTAAGTACAGCATATTATATTCAAGTATGAAAATTTTAATTTAAGTATAATTGACTGGAATTACTCACAAGGGTCAAAAAAGTATGAACTTGAAAAAGATCATTCTATCTCAATCCATTAACACTAGTGGATAATCCTAAATAAGAAATATCATCTATGGAAAAATCAGTTAGTCAACTCAGCCACAAGCATGAATATGTCCCAAGTAACCACACCCTAAGTCATTCAGTCTGCTTTTGCTATACTGTGTGTCTTAATTTTTTTCACTGATCCTCACCATAAGAGGCTTGCCATCTCTATAACATAAACCGTGTTTTACAAAATAATACCTCACCTTATGAGAGCAAGGACAATCTCTACCTTGTTCACCTCTATATCCTGGGTTCCAAGTACACAGTAGGTACTCATGTATTTTCAAATGGCCCTCATATTTCTGATACTCAACAATAATTCCTTAGTGAATGGCCACTGTGTCAGACACATATGCCAAGAAGAAAGACATGCATAAGATATGGACCCCTGTCTTTGAACACACAAGGTAATGTTAAAACTAGCAAAAGCCTCAAAAAGCCCACAGTAAGGTTTTCAAAAATTGACTATATGCATGGTGAACAAACAATTCTGGATATTCATTACCAGGAAATAACGAGAAGGCAGAAGGAAAGAAGGAAGAAGGGAAAGAGAAAAGAGACAGAAAACATCCAAATTCCTAAAAGTAGGGGACTGGTCAAATGACAGATTCATTATCATGGAAGGGACGTCAACCACCGAAAATTTAGAAATATAAATTTTTTAAAAATAGAAATGTAAGAAAAGGTATTTTCAGAAGATAAAGTGGCAAAAAGGCAGTTTAAAAATAATATGTATAGCATGATATGCTTTAGGAAAAAATATGGAAGGCCATATGACACACAAGATATAAGGGCTATACTCACAGATTATTGGTCAGTTCAACAAGGGGAAGGGGAGAAGTTAAGAGACTGAGATCTACCAAGAAAAGGCCAATCATTTGAACAAACTATACCAGAATTGGCAGAAGTCTGGAGAGACTAGGCAAGAGATTTTGGAATTAGAAAAAAGTAGCCAAAATTAGCAGCAAATCCCCAGGGGTGGCAGGGGTTGGGGGCAATACAACACTAGGGGTGAATTATCTACAGCCCTGATGTTGGAGAGGAAAGGAGCACAAAACAGCCACATACCTCCTCAGACCTGAAAGATTCTCTCATAGGCCTCTCTATTTAGAAGCACGTAACAGAAAGAGCCCCCTACACAACAAAACTGTAGTCCTTTAAAGGCAACTGTCACCTCTAAGATGGAGTGGGTGATATGTCACCACAAGATAGAACACTAAAGCCTGTTTATCAGCATATACAGAGACAAGAAGCACAAAGTTTTAGCACAGATCTCATCCTGCAAGACAAGCCCCAATGCACTAGTGAAAGGCAAGAGATGAAGCACACATCACTTTTACAACTGGAAAATAGCAAAGGAAAAGAAACAGGAGATGAATGCAACACTAGTTCAGGGCTCAAACAGAGATGCTAGCTGAACCATGTAGATTCCAGATCTGCAAAGTGTTGAGCAGTATCATCCTATAAACCTTTACACCATTCTTTATAATTGCACATCAACACTGGTTTTGAGTGATTTTCCATGAAAAGATCAAAGGGGATCCCTCGGCATAACCCAAAGTTCAACCCAAAGAAGCTAAAAATATTTGAGTCAGGTACACAGTTGATGAATCTGTATGTATTTTCCTAAATATATATTCTATCGAAGGCTGTCTGAAACAGGGGAAATGCTTTTCTTTACTTATTATCACAACAGCATAGACTGCAACTTTTGAAATCCTTTCCGATAGATTCTGTTGAATACTTCCAATACTGAAGATACAAATCTACTTCAGTGATGCAATTTCTACCACGGTAGGTAATGGTAAATCAAGTTCTTCTTATTCCAAGCAGAATTAGAACATGTTGATTCATCTTGCCAGCAGTATAGCTACACATCTCCATAAAATAAAACATTACCTTAGTCTAAAATGCCATCATCTCAGAGCTTTTAAAGATACCACATTTTGGCCAGGCACGGTGGCTCACGCCTATAATCCCAGCACTTTGGTAGGCTGAGGTAGGTGAATCACCTAGTCAGAAGTTCCAGATCAGCCTGGCCAACATGGTAAAACCCTGTCTCTACTAAAAATAGAAAAATTAGCCGAGTGTGGTGGCATGGACCTGTAGTCCCACATACTCAAAAGGCTGATACAGGAGAATCACTTGAACCTAGGAGGCAGAGGTTACAATGAGCCAAGATCATGTCACTGCACTCCCGCCTGGGCAACAGAGCAAGACTCTGTCTCAAAAAATATATATATATATCACATTTTTATCTTATACTTACAGGATTATTATACTACAAGCTTAATACATGAGTGCCCACATTTCTCCAGATCTTTCTGTACTTCGAGGAAAAGATCATTTTAGAGCCACATACACAGCAAAACTGCCTATAGCTCAACAAGTACACACTGAATAAGAAGATGACCCTTCCTGGGAATATTTTTATTATGGCCTTGGTCCTATAAGCCATGGCTAAGAGTATCATACAAAATAAACATCAGAGGAAGCATTTCAGGAAAAAAAGGATCCTATAGACATTAAAGATGACTTTCAATCTCATCTAGCTTTAAAGATATCATTAATCATCAGTACCTGGAATTCTGTACTGAATTAAGTACATGGAGAAAATTATGGCCTAGGGATATGTGCACACAATGGTCTAAAGCACATCATTTTTAAAAATTATATTATGCAGTAGAATAAAGTCTCCCTCAAACAGCTGAAATTCTTGAAATAAACACACTTCATAAGCAAATTCTGTACACGTGACAGAGAAGAGTGGAATGACCTTAAAAAGATGCACTTGTAGTCTGCATTAAAGAAACAGAAATCATAGATAATGCTTCAATTATGCTGAGAAGTCAAAGAATACTGATAGTAATATTGAAAAAGACAATTCTGTAGGGCAAGAAAATCACTTGTGAGAAAACTACTTTATTCTTTGATTTGCTAATCAGTTCTACAGGGAGGCCACAGCATTGCACTGCTGAGGAGTGGGGAAGGAAGTCATTATATTTGATTTACTCCATTTTTAGTAAAAGAGAAAAACCGAGCAAAAAATTACGTATCAAAGACCTTTGAAAGAACAAATTTAGAATCCACCACAAGGTAGAACAGGATCAGTAAACACTCAAGTCCTATGAACAAAATCAATCAATGTGTATCCATAGCTAAATCTGTAAATTTATTACATAAATATTTACCTCAAGCAGGACACTACCTGCTGGGTCTTGGCCTCACCGTGATCCCTCCAGCATGGTTGAATCTGTGTATCTTCTCCTATCTTCCTGGAAAAGTATGTGCCTTTCCTTCTCCCTGCTTCAAAGGCCAACGCTCTGCTGAGCAACAATCCCACCTATCTTAACTGCTCCAAGGCTTTGTTCTCTGTTCTTTTGATTAAACCCTCTCAATATTGCTCCATGAAGCTCCACTTTTAAAAGAAACTCATTCTCAGTAATACAACATGTTCTATTAGATAAAACTATGTGAAATTGCCATTCTCATAGGTAAAACATAGTCAAGTATTACCGATTTTGTAAGGTTCAACTTAATATTATACATTATGTATATCTAAAAAAAGTCAAACTCCTTGCTTCCCCCTTTCTGTGCTTAACCCCACGTGATGGTTAATTTGGGGTTCAACCTGACTAAAGAATATCCAGATAGCTGGTCAAACACTGATTATTCTCAGAGCTTCAGCAGGCACTGAGCCCATCCTTTATCTACTGAAAGTGAAACCCTGGTGGTTTGGCAATCGATTAGAATTATTGAGCTGCCCCAGGTGTATCTGTGAGAGTGTTTCCAGAGAAGATGGTGTGTGAGTTAGTGGACTGAGTGGAGAAGATGTGCCCTAAATGTGGCAGTCACCATCCAATCAAATGGGAGCCCAGATGGAACAAAAAGGCAGAGAAAGGGCAAATTCTCACCCTCTCTCTCTCTGAGAGCCTGATCACTCTTCCTCTCCAGCCCTGGATGTCAGAACTTCAGGTTCTCCAGCCTTTAGACTCCAGGACTCACACCAGTGGTACCTGGGCTCTTGAGCCTTCTGCCTTGGACTGAGAGTTCCACTACTGGCTTTTCTGGTTCTGAGGCCTTTGGACTTAAGACTAAGCCCTGCAACCAACTTCTCTGGTTCTCCAGCTTCCTGACGCAGATGGCCTACAGTGGAACTTCTCAGTCTCCATAATCAAATAAGCCAATTCTGTTAATAACTCCCTTTTGTTGTTTGTGTGTGTGTGTGTGTGTGTGTGTGTGTGCGTGTGTGTGCGCGCGCACACGCGTCCGTCCTATCAGTTCTGGAGAACCCTGAATAAAACACCTTACATTCCCCTCCAGGGCCCCACCCACTTCATGTACCAGGATTGTCAAGAGTCTCTCTCTACTCTTTATCCCCCTTCCTTACAAACTCCCATTCATTCATCTGCCCATTACAATCAGCGTCTGCTCACCACTGCACCAAAACTGACATTGTCAAGTCCCCAAAGACTCCCACGTTTCAAGCCTGATGAAAAGCACTCTGCCCTTACCTTATCTATCATCTCAGGCAGTATTGGGCAGAGTGGAACACTCCTTCCCTCTGGAAACATTTTCTTTACTCATTTCCTGTACAACATGCCTTAGGTTTTCCTCCTGCCAACTGTTTATGAGTCTCCTTTGCTGGCTCCTTCTCTTCCAACCTCTAAATGTTAGAGCACCTCAAGGTTAGCTCCTTGAGCAAATACCTCTCTATACTGTCTTACATGATCTCATCCACTCCATGATTTAAATTCCATGATGACTCCCATATTTATATCTCCTGCTGGAACCTCTCCTCTGAAAAACAGACCCATATATTCAAATGCCTACCTGATGTCTCAAATTGGCTTTCAAACTTAAGTTCAAAAACCATCCTCCCCAAAAAGCCACCTACAGTCCTCAGATCTCCAGTAAGGGGCTTTAATCTCTACCTAGTTAAGCGCCCTTAAAATCAAAACATCGTACACCAGTCAGTAAAGACTATCTCTTTCTCTCAACTTAGCTTCACCTTGATCTTATCTCTGTTCCAAGCCAGGTCCTCCCTACCCTAAAACCTTTGTACATAATCTCCCTTTACATAATGCTTCAGCTCTCATACCAAATGTCACCTCTGCATAGCCTTCCCCAGCCATTCTAAAACAGTCTCCTCAATTTACTGTTTGTCTCAACTTATGTGTTGTTTCTTCTATAGTGTTGATATTGTTTATCTCAACTTATTTGTTGTTTCCTCCACAGTGTTATTACAATTATCTATTTTATTCATGTATTGCTTCCCTCTTTTCCTCACTAAATGGATCCCTATATTGACAACAGGCACCATAGCTATTTTACTCAAGTACTGTACCCTGATGCCTACCTAGCTGACACACGGCAGAATCTCAGGTATTTACTGGGAGGAAAAAAAAGACGGAAAGAAAGAAAAATGGTGTGTAACATTTTTTTCTAGGTAGTCAACGTTATGTTTTGGCATATAAACCCACATCAAAAATAACACAAATAAAACACATTAACCATTTTGAAAAAAAGAAAATCCAAAAAAAGTCTTCACTGTATCCCAAAAAGTAGGTAAGAATGGGAAGGAAAGAGCTAATTAATACAGTGGTTTTCATGGCCTGTTTGGGAAATAATATAGAATGAGACCCACGTTTGGTCAGAGGATGACACTTATGACCTAGTAAATAGGGTATAATATGTGGTTCCCCTTCTAGAGCAAAGATTATGGATTCTGTATAGTCCAATCAAAAGATTTCCATTTTCACTACCATCAGTAACCTGGCTCAAGAGACTACTATTTTCACCTCATGTGGTGAGTGAAGGGAGTTTGGGAAAAGAACCTCAAGATAATTCTGGACTAGTTCCTATCATGGTAGTGACTAAGATCTGCACTCAACCAAATCAAGTTTCTAGTTATAAGAGCTTTAGAAGATATGTTTATATACCCACCAATAGTAGCATTCAAAAGAAACAAAACTTTACCCCAATGTGTGTGTATGTATCTATGTATCTGAAATTTATGATCTACACCACCTTTCATTTATGTTTTTTTTCCTTCAAATCTAATTCTGTTAGATTCAGCATATCACTCCAACACATCAAGTTCTTTCTGGACTGATTGTGTCATCACATGTGCCCACCATGTAAGAGCAAAGATTCCCTTTATTTTTAATGACTTCCTTCACAGATAAAGGTGAAAGCAATTCAGCTTAATGACTAAGTACATGGGCTCCAGTTCAGGCTATCTAGCTTCCAGTACTAGTTTTGGCACTTACCAGCCACGTAACCTTAGGGAAATAACTTAATCCTGGTCTCAGTTTCCTTGTGGGCAAAATGTAGATGCTAATATCCATTGCTTGGAATGGCTATGAAAGAATTTAGGATAGGGCCTGCCAACAAGTAAGCACTAAAGAAGGTATTACTGCAGCTGCTGCTACAAAATAAAAGCATGGCTTTTGAAAAATCACTTTGAAGGATACTACAATAGGCACCTCCAGATAGTATGCATCATAATTAAGAACAGACTCTGATGCCAACCAAAATTTGAATTCTGGCACCACTACTCAATTGCTATGTAATTTTGGGCAAGTTCAAAGCTACATAACTTCTCTGTGCCACAGTTTCCTCATCTATAAAATGGGGAGAATTAATACCTAATTCATAGAGTTGTTATGAGGATTAGTTAGTATACGCAAATAAATTTATACAGTGCCTGGTGCAGTAAGCAGAATTCCCTGTCCTAATCCCTGAAGTCTGTGAATACCTCACCTTACATTATTCCACTGATGTGATTAATTTTAAGGCTTTGGAGATGGGAAGAAAACCCTAGAATATCTGAGTAGGCCCAATGTAATCATAAGGGTAAAGAGGAAAATGGAAGAGTCAGGCCAGAAAGGGAGATCTGAGGACACAAGAAATCACAATGATGCTATTGCTGGAAGGGGGCCTTGAGCCAAGGAATGCACTCAGCCTCCAGAAGCTGGAAAAGGCAGGGAAACAGATTCTCCCCTGGAGCCTCCAGAAGGAATACAGCTCTATAGACATCTTTATTTTTGTCCAGTAGGGCTTTTTTCAGACTTCTCATCTACAGAACTGTAAGACAACACATTTTTTCTTGTTTTATGCCTCTAAGTTTGCGGTGATTTGTTATGGCAGCAACAGGAAACTAATATACCTGGCAAAAAGTTGGCCCTCTAAAGCTAATAAAATATTCTATGCTTAGTCCTTCTTGGAGAAAGCCTTGCCCAAAACTCCATCATCAGAGCTAGAGAGGAATGACTCTAAGGAGCTATGAGCCCAAGAAATGGAGGGTGAGGCCATGCAACCTCTTAAGTTGTCTCCCAGGGGCATAATTTGGTCTAACAAGGCTCTATACCTAACTTTGAATAAAGGAGTAAAAGACAGAGTTACCCTTTATGGTTAAAAGTAATTTTCAGAAAAAGCAGCATCAACATCTTTATCTTAGACTGAGTTTTAGGTCAATCAATTAAAAAGCTTTAAGCCACTCTGGAGCCACAGTGAGGCAAGTGGAGTAAGAGGCTGCAGTTTGCCAGGTGAAAGCCATGATAGCTTGAACAGCAGGGAAGGAACATGAAAGAATGACAAGAAAGATGAGCTAGGAATGGGAGGGGCAGGAAAGAAAAAAATTGGCCTTTGAGTTTTGTGCTGAGCAAGGGGGAGGCTTATGGGTGGCATTTTAGAGAATCAGGCCACAAGCCAGTTCACTGGGGAGGAGACGGAGGGGCGAATATTATATCCTGAAACTATTAGATATCTGAATGGTGGTGTTAGTGGACATGCAAGTCTGGAATTCAGGAGAGAAGTCAGGGCTAAATATATAAACTTGAGTGGCCAGAATAAATATGAATTTCAAGCAATAGGAACAAATGGGATTACCTAGAGAAAGCGCACAGATCTGCCTTTTATGATTTAAAATGGCTCCACAGGCGATTCTCACATATCCCCAGTTAAGAACCTCCGCATAACAGCTAAATATAGAAACTGCAATTTGGTAAAACAGAGTCTGTATTTCCAGCAGGAGTATCATCATTATTGCTGCAGTCCCTGGTCAGTAAGTCACTATTCAATCTCTACAGAAAAACCCTGCCTTTAGTCAGATCTCTGAAACTTAACAGGAAGGCTTTTGGATTTGATAAAATGACAAGATAACCCTCCTAGTGCCCATTCCACCCCTTAAGATGTGTAGTGCTGAAGCCAAAAAGAGTGTGAACTGGGGCTGTGGCCACAATTCTGTATGTATCTCCACCTGTCCATCAACAAGCCACAAACCAGTTATAAATTACGTTTTAATGGTATTTTCCAGACCCAGAGCTTAACATGCCTGAATTTCTTCCAAATTGTGGAATTTGTCTTTGTGCGACCACTTGTCCATTCAAACAAATAAATGCCCTCATGATGTGAGCATAAAAAATTCTTAGTTACAGAATACCTTACCAAATCACAGGAGCAATACACTCCTTCCCCAGGCAAATCATTTTTCATAAATCTCACACCTGCCCAGGTATGACAGTAACAGAGCCTGCTCAGATGCAGGTAAGAGTGCCAAACCCAACATCACTTGCTCTGGCAGGGCACTCAGGGGACTCATAACTGCAGCTGGGCAACCAACTTAGTAGCTGCCAGAATCACGACGCAGGATCCAAGCCTTGACCTCGAATAATAGCATCTCATTGTCTCACCACCCTCCTCCAAAAATGTGGTCAGGACTCCAGTTGCTGACGTTTTCTACAAGTTCCAGGAGGCAGCACCAGCTCCACCCTGTGAGTTTCCAGATGTATGTTTAGATCAGAACCATACAGCCCTATATGCACCAGCCCAATATGGCTGCACAGAAATTACCTCCTGTTGAGGCAACATTTCAGGCACCAAGCTATTATATAAAGTGAGACAATGCAAAACAGATATCCACTTAAAAATGACTGGAAGAAGGGTGTATAAGTAGGGCAAAGTGTGTAGATTATAAAATTTTAATAAAATGCAGTTTTATTACTTACAAATCCATTTAATAACTGCAATTAAGTGCCACTAAACATATTAACTGTTGACTAATAGAACCCTTGGTTTAATTCAGCACTTCTCAACCTGTTCTCTGGAACAGGATGTTTTGCAGAATATTTTTAAAAAGCACACCAACTTTTCTTCTAAAACTTATTTTTTATTTATATTCTTATGCTTAGCACTCTGACAGAGTCTGCCAACACTGTATCCACCCAAGAACTTGCATGTTCATGTGATACCCTTCAGGTTACAAAAATTCTCAGGTAACCAGGGTCATGTTGTTACACATTATACAGGCAATGACTGCTGGTCTATGTTGGTAATCTGTCATATTTTTTTGAGAAATGCGTATCTTTGTACACAAGGTCATCAGGCACTATCCACTTATACTACCTAAATTCATTTATCATGTATTAATGTCATATATTATATGTTAGGATACGCTAACAGAAGTTCATCAACGTATTATAATTTTACACAACTAATTCTGAAAAACAATTTTAACACAAAAAGAGAATAATTGTCAGTAATCAACCTAAACAGTGTTGGCCTATTAAAATAAATGCAACTGACATGTCTAAGATCATTTTTCATACAGAAATAGTTTTGGAAAGCCTCTGAAGGCAGGGTTATATTAAGTAGATAATCAACCCCCCTTCAACTTTATTTATACTAATCATTTCCTGAATAAGTCCCTCCTATTTCTTATTGACAGGAGACAGGTATTTAAACAAGTCTCACCTCAATTTTTATAAATCCTGAATTTCCAAACTATTCTTTATACAAGCACTACAGACTCTAACGTTTTACAAGTTCTTTCCCATTGCCTTTCTTTATAAAAACCCATCTGCACCAACTAGTCTACAAGGGCAAGGTGAGACACGCTAAATAACACAGAAGCAACAAATGCAGTAGTAAGACATAATATGTAACAATACAATAATAGCAAACCTCTAAATATCATACCATCGGCTATCAAAGATGAGTTAAGGATACAAATTTCTGGAGTTCTTCCCAAATCTCTTTGGTTTAAAACAATTACTGATTGGATCTTCTACCTAAAAGCCGCAAGAAATATCCTGTATTTCAAGTGTTGTTATTGACCCTACAAATTTTCCAGAGGTAGCCCCGGGTCAAAGACAGTTTTTACTTCTTCAGTTCATGGGATCAGGTACCAGCCCAACAGAAGGGGTTTTTCTTTACTATCAACAAGAGGCAGTTTGGAGGGTATTCTCAGAAATCTGTCTGACCTTCAAAACAACCTTTAACCTTCAGCGCCCTATTTGGGGTGTTGCATTTTTATCCTTAATAAATCTTTCTCTCTCCCTCTCCACCACTTGTCTGGCCATCCTCCCTACACACACACACAAAAGTAATTTATGTTCTGTCTTACAACCTAGAAAAAATAATTTAGTCCTATCATTTGTGCCAAAGATGAGAGGGGTCTTTTTTAAACTCCTACTAAAATGCTTCTTTGAAATCCTCCCTTCTGATAATCTTTTCTTAGTTAAGCTGATCCATGAGCGTTGGTTTCTGACAATTTGAACACAAGCTGCTTTATTTCATTAACATCTGCTACACAATATTCCTAATGTAAGATGTGCAACTTTTGGATATAAGAAATATACTTGGCTCTGCCTTCACTAAGCTCAGTCCCCAAGTGAGCTCATTCATTCTTGGCTATGCTGATGACTACCAGATCAGCATCTCCCTTTCCTGATCTCTAACTGGTTTTTGAGCACACTTGGTTATTTCCACTAAAGTCCACTTCATCATAAACGAAACTGAATTTGGCTTTCTAGATCAGCTTGTCTTTCAAACTATCCCCTTCTGCAAATAGTACAACCAGTTTCCAACACCCCAAAGGAAAAAGGTAGGAGAAATTTTCTGATTCAAGCCACTCATCATTACCCTTGATCAAATCTGTTAGGAAGCCCTGGTCCTTTTCTTTACAGAATGTCTCCACATTTTTCATCCTCTCGATTCTAGCTAATTCAATACTGGTACAGGGATTTACTGCCTTATGTCTGTATTACCTCAAACAGATTCTCAGCTGCCTTCCTGCTTGAGTCTTCCTACACACAGCTACCAGAATAATCTAGATTGAATATTCTCTTAGCTCCTTTCCAGGTCTAAAATTTTCTACAAAATTAATTCTCTCACACTGCTTTTCTCAAGCAGCTTCCCGGTATATTCAATAACTTGGAGTGGTTAACTATCATCTAACTCGTAACTCTTTAAACTCAGGGTGATTCGCAATCTGATCCTGAACTACCTACAGTGTTTTCCCAACTACTGTCTACAGGCACCAAAGATTCTAAATCAAGTCAATCTCCTCCAGGATTCAAAGCCTTCAGAAGTACTGTACTTTACACTAGCAATGTTCTTTCTTCCTTCAAAGTACTATCCAATAGAAAAGCTTAGCTTCCTTTCCCTCTCCTTTAATCAACTTAAGCCAGGCCATCACCAGAACTTGGTTCTGTTTTTGATTTCTCTCTAAGGCCTTTGCCTTTATATCAGGAGTATAAAATAATATCATTGACTCTTGTTTTAGTCTTAGCTCCTGTATCGCCAGAACCTAGAAATGTGCCTGCTACATAAGTATGCTATAAACCTCTGTCCATTGGTAACAACTAGCATTTACTGAGCACTTACTATATGCTAGGAACCATTCTAACCTCTTTATTTTTTAATGAATAATAGCACTTAACTGTCTCTAATAGTTTCCCAAACAGCAGTTTTGTTTTTCTAAATAACTAAAAAGTTCTTTCAAAGCAAGTAACATATGTCTACCATAATTTCTATATTACCTAATGCAGTAAATTTTCAAATACACGCTGGGTATGGGCACAGTACAGCCAGAAGGCCAGTGATGCATGTCCCAGGTATGCTGTGACTGGGCAAATTGCTGAGGTCTAGTTTATGTGACTCGGTGCCCTTATCTGAAAAATCAAAGACTAAAAATTACCTGACCTGGAAGGACCCAGCCTACTTTACAATTCTATGCCTGAATTTTTCATATGCATGACTTTTCTGGGATGCTGGTGACTGTTAAAAGAATGACTACTTCACTGGATTCTAAAAACGCCAATTCAGGACTTTTTTATGTAGAAAATGATTCTAAGAATGATTCACATTCTCAGGCTTCAACGTTCTGATGCTCTACAGGTAAAACGTTACCACCGAGGCCAGGACCCGTAAATTCCACATTCCTCTACACCTGTGGTACCAAGCAACAGAAGAGAACTGCTGCAAAGTACATCTTCAGTCCCGAAGCCCTCACCCTGAAGGGAAAGGCTTCTCATCCCGAAGGAGACAAAGCACTATCAGTCCTAGAAGAAGCATGGCAATTTGAGTAAATAGTAATTGTGAATGACCAAAATAAAAAAAGGAAAAACTTCAGACTTTCAATCCTGATAGGCACAAGAGACCAAAATGTTGGTGCATGCTGAGTAAAATGATTTTTTAAATAATGAGATTCAACAGATAGGAATCGATAACTTCTATTTCCTCTGACACTAATGAAAAGGGAAAGGAATTAGAAATAGAAAAAACAAAATGCTACATACAAGGAAGTGACTGTCCAGAAGTGATGGAAACTGAAATATAGCATGATTCTTACCAGCTGGAATATAAGATAAGAGACTCCACTTGCTCTGATGCTCAGAATATTTCCTTCAAGTGGCACAGGTTTAATGACCAAGATTATCCCTTCTTCTCTATGAAGCCAAACTGCCTGACATACATTGAATGGTATTTATTATCATAAAATTGAAAATGCTATGTACTGGTTTTCTATTTTTAACATTTTTTATTTCTTTAACTGACAACTAGGATGTGAGGGCGATCTGGCTGCGAAATCTGTCACCCCATTTATGGCCAGGGTTGATTCAGCTGATCTGGCTGGCTAGGCAGGTGTCCCCTTCCTCTCTCATGTCCATCCCTCCCGAAGCTGCATGCTCGGTCAAAGAGGATGACCATCTCTGATAGAGGAGGGCTGGTCTTTGGTCAAGAGTACATGAGGAGCTGCACTCCCCTACTGGAATCTCCAAACAAGCTCTCTTTAACTGACAAATAAAAATTGTATATATTTATCAAGCATATCATTTTTAAAAATGCATATATTGTGGAATGCTAAATGAAGCTAATTAACATATGCATTACATCACATCTTTTTTGTGGTGAGAACACTTAAAATCTACTCTCTGCAATTTTCAAAACTACAATGCATTATTATTAACTATAATCACCTTGTTGTACAATGGATCTCTTGAACTTATTCCTCCTACCTAAAATTCTGTATCCTTGTTTACAGGTTTTCAATTTTTGAAACTAACCTATAGTCAGAGCACATAACACATTCGGTCACAAAATGAAAAGTAGATGATATAACGCATGTTGATGTAAAAAAAACTGATGGCTGAGGGAGGGTGAGAAATGAGAAGGAAGAGAAATGAGTGGGAGAAGGCCGAGAAGTGCCAAATTCCTTGACTGACAGAGTGGGGAGTCGACTTTAGGTCTAAAGTTGATGGATCAAGAAAACAAATGCAATTACATCATTGAAAGTTGTTAAGGCGTACCAAACAGAAATTGAATACAAAGTCTTTTTTAAAAACTGGAAACAGTAGTGGGTATTGAGTTAAATTCTTCATCTGTTATAAAGGGAAACAATAGTTCAAAATTGAAAAAAAAAAAGCAAAAATGAGGTATATGCATCTATTTAAAGAAGGAACAACACATGGAACAAAGAAATGGTCAGAAGTGGGGCTCAAAGAAGAGTGGACTAAGGATGGGGAAAAAGGAGAGAGGGATTCTATTGTCAATGTGTAGCTTTCTATGTCATCTAAATTATTTCTATGTGCACTTAATACCTTCATATACTGTAACATGTTTAAAAGAAAAAAAATCATTGGTATTCTGGACTCCTCACTGAAGCCAATGAAGTTCACTGGCAAGAACACAGGACAGGGTTGGATTTGGAGTCTTCTCTGCTCTTGGAAAAAGCATTTAATTTCTCTGGACTTCCAAAGGCACCACCTGCAAAGGAGGCCAATGGTAAATCCATCTACATGTGAAAAATGCACAAATGCATACATTTTCAAGTGGAAAAAAATACTTAAAAAACTCTACTTAACACTAACCTTAGTACTACTCAATGACACGCATTACCCCCATTTTGTTCAGACTAAGTATACTGCAATTTAAAGATGATACTAAAATCTCTGAGGACACAAATGGGATGGTGGCCTGTGTTACAGCAAAGAAAGTGACATATAATCTTTAAAAGTGAAGAAAATCATGAAAATTAGCAAGAATTACTCTTTGATAAGCAGAAGAGCAGGCCAGTACCTCTGCTGACAACTTGAAAGTACCTTGCCTCCAAGCTGAGCAATGATCAGCATCCCAGAGACTGGCTGAGTTCCACCTCATATTTACAGCTTATGAAGATACCTATACCTGAGCACTCCCTTCTCAGGACTAACTAACCCAAGCAATCAGACTGGGCTCAGAATTCAGCCCATCTGTGAATTACAGCAGATCCAAAAAGTCCTAAAATCATGGTTTTCAATCTTGAAGCTATGGCTCAATTTTGCCTAGTTCATGGCCCAGAACCTTCCCTCCCAGAGCGGTCCTACAGTATGAAACCTTCAGGTGAAAGAAGAGAAACAAACTCATCAAGCATTTCCACACTCTAGCAAAGTTCCCCAAGGATACCTGGAAATACATGAAACATGTAAATAACACAAGTTTTAAACCACTCTCTAAAAACACAAAGTTTGACCAATGGTTACCTAATTACCAATTTACAAGAATTTTGTCTTTAACCCACATCTACTTTAACAGATTCAACCATACTGTTTGCCTCCAATATTAACAATAGAGAAATACAGTTTAAACTACTGATTGGCAAACTCTTTCTGAAAAGGGCCAAATATGTTAGGTTTTGTGAGCTAATTTCTGTCCTATCTACTAAACTTTGCCACTATTGTATGAAAGTGGCCAGAAACAATTGGTAGATGAATGACCATGGTTATGTCATAAAACATTATTTAAACCATTTAAAAATGTAAAAACCATTCTCAGCTCATGGCCCTATAAAGACAGGTAGCAGGCAGATTCTGCTCATAGTTAGCTGACTTAGGCAGAGTTTAAAACCAGAGGCCTTGAAGACAAAAGAGAAAGAGGGAACATATTTGTCAAGAACTGTATTTATTTCCCTGCCCTCCTACCTCCATCCCACTTTCTTTAAAAAAAAATGCTATTTAGAGGACAAAATGAAATGAACAGGAGGTAAGTCTCTATCCACTCTCCTTATTTTCCAGTTTCTTTCCCTGCTTTTTCTCATTTTAAGGAGTGATCAAAAGGCTGAAGCTCAAAAGACAACTAGTGTTTTTTGATAAGTGAGCTCTATTCTTTCTCAGGATGCCTAAAATTCATTTACACATTTAGAATTCTAAACTGTAGTATGTTGCAAAAAACACAAGGATACATTATGTTCATATGTAAGTTAAAGGAAAAAATGGAAGATTATAATAATGGAGCTTAAATTTTTTCCAACTGGACATAGGTATTCTGAGAAAAGCATTAGGGTCAAGTCATAGTAAACAGACCATCTTTTACTTTCTTCCAGTTGAATTAAAGGTTGGCACTTGTCCAGATTTATTCCTCTTGCCTTTTAGCATAGGTAGATAAGATATATTGATTTAAAAGGTAGTATAAAAACTGTCTGCAAAAATATTTTGAAATATCGGCAGTTTTCTCAAGCAGCCTTTTGATCACTCCTTCCTAAAACGAAAAGTGCTAACAAAGTGTCCTAGGTATAAAGAATAGGCCTTTGACAAGACCACAGCCAACGTAGTTTCAACAGGGATGATTCCCACTTCCAGAGGATATTAAGCAGTGTCTGGAGACACTGTTGGTTCCTACAACAAGAGGGACAGAGAGAGAAAGGTGACGTTGGCAGATATTGGGTAGACAGCAAGGATGCTGCTAGATACCCTATAATACACAGGACAGCCCTTAACAGCAAAGAATCCTCTGGCCCAAAACATCAATAGCAAAGAGGCTGTAAACCCTGGAGAGAGGCAGCAAATGGTAGCGTATGTACAGTTTTAAACTAAAGTACTTTAAAGGTGATCTCTTCTTTAGAAAATAGTATGTTAGATTTAGAAATTTAACATTAAGACATTTACTAGATACCGGCCGGGCATGGTGGCTCACGCCTCTAATCCCAGCACTTTGGGAGGCCCGAGGTCACCAGGAGATAGAGACAATATTGGCCAACATGATGAACCCTCATCTCTACTAAAAATACAAAAATTAGCTGGGTGTGGTGGCACGTGCCTGTAATCCCAGCTACTCGGGAGGCTGAGGCAGGAGAATCACTTGAATCCGGAAGGCAGAGATTGCAGTGAGCCGAGATCACGCCACTGCACTTCAGCCTAGTGACAGAACAAGACTCCGTCTCAATTAAAAAAAAAAAACATATTTAGTAGATACCTACTATGCACCTGTCTGCATAAAAATGTAACTTCAACAGAGCACTCTTTCAGAAAAGATATGATATGACCTCAAGTGACAAAGTTCATCAAATCAAATGATTTACTTCCTCCCTATTACAGGCAAATTTAGCAATACTCACTAAAGCGCTAGATGTGAGCTCCATTTCAGTACAATTAATCCTCAAACTTGTCTGAATTTAAACATGGTTTCAACCTTAAAAATAGCAGCTTGGCTTGATAACTTAAACAGAAACCCATTTTAAAATGTCCTACTTCCTCTCCTGATCAACCTACTAATAACAACTGAGAAGCAAAAATCACTATTTTAGAGTTCTTCTTCTTTGCCTTAGTTCTGCTCAAACTTTCATAAAAGCTGCTGCTATCAAGAACTTACCAAGACAGAAGGGACAAAAAAATGCAATAAGGCCTTTACAATCCAGCAAACACAGGTCATCAGAGCTGCTAAATATCCTCCCATTTTCTTAAAGATTACAGACGTTGGAGAACAAGGGAAAACTAAAACTCCTGAATGCAAAAAAAAACTAAGAATAAACCAGGTGATCAGCAACAGCTACTGAACCACCTCACTCGTTCCAGGAAACTCTCAGCACTTCATTCCTTCAAAAAAGGCCAAAGTGTTAAGTTATCACAAAAAGCAATAGCTGACTCAAAAATAAATAAAAGTGATCATTTTAGTCCTTATTTTGCCCACAGCCCAGACACCTCTTAATGCAAATTAACACGTAAGAGAGAAAATCCCCTTCCAATAATACAATTGTAACATCTCCCTGACAAAAATATTTGTTTAGGCCCTGATAACAGTGTTCATCTGGGAACAACACACCCAATTCAATTAAAAAAAAAAAAAACTAGTATCTTCGACCATAGACAGTCATGAATCTGGCCCAGTTGGTTTCTAGGAAATAAGCTTGGGTCCTAGTGAAAAACACGGATCAGGAAGAGTTCCACAGGGCTGTTGGACTGAAGAGAGGTTGGAGGACACCTGCCTCAAAAGGCTCTAATGTTTGTTCTTGCATTCCTAAATTCTTCTGCACTGTCAAAGTTCCATCACTTCCCAAAAAGTACAGCTCTCCAGCATCATATCCCAGGAAATAAGACAAACTCCCTCATACAAACCTGAACAAACTCCAGCAGCAAGTGCTATTGTTTATAAATAGACTGCACTGAAAGAAGGGAAAGGAAATCATATTTTCCTTGTATGTCACTCTTAAGGTTTACAGATTTACGAAAGCAAGAAAAAAATCGGGGAATCAAAGTCCTAGTTAAACTTACTGACATGGGTCAACTTTCATTAATAACAACTATAATGCTGGACTCTTAAGAAGTACTACTGATGTGTAAAGCATGTAAGCACATTTCTGTATGTGTATTAATTATAGTTTCACAATGCACAATAACAGTCAAAAAAAAAAAGGCAACTGGAAGCAGTGGATCACACCTATAATCCCAGCACTTTAGAAGGCTGAGGCAGGAGAATAGCTTAAGGCCAAGAATTCGAAACCAATTGGTCAACATGGCAAGACCCTATCTCTACAAAAGAAAAATTTTAAAATTGGCAGGGCACAGTAGCGTACACACATGTAGTCCCAGCTACTCAGAAGGCTGAGGTGGGAAAACGGCTTTGGCCCAAAAATTCAAGACCACTGCAGTTAGCTGTGATTGCATCACTGCACTCCAGCCTGGATGATATAGCAAGACCCTGTCCCAAAGAAAAAAAAGAAAGTATACAAGTTCCCACCTTCTAATGGCTTTCAAATGCTTATTTAAAAGCATTCTCACTGGATAAATGTTACATAGGCCAAAATATAAAGTTTTAACTTCACTTTCACATTTTCCTTTAGAGTCTCAATTTCCATATTTTAAGGGTTAATAATAATCTCTATGGTCATATGCTACACTAATTATTTAAAGAGAGATCATTTGTTATACAAAACCTGACTCATTAATTTAATTCTCCAGATCTAAACATAAGACATTAATAAGATAACCCTATTATACACACCATAGATAGTAAGCAACTTGTGAAATCTGCTTGTAAGAAGTGATGACTAATTTCAGGGAGACCTTAACAAAGTTTCTCCTTTCCATCTGCTCAAATTCTTCCAAGTTATCATAAAGCATTTTCAGGACATTAGGCCAGGACCAACCTCTTATTCACAGTGGAATTTTTATTAATTTTTTTAGCTAAGATTTATTAACCTTGAAATATACACACAAGTTACAACAGATTAAGGCCCCTGTTGCCTCTAGTCAGTCCTCCAAGGACTTCCTCCCAGAAGCACAAGCAATGCTTCGGAGGGCTTCAAGATAGACCTCCAAAGAATATCTCAAAGGCAGACAGCTGTTCCAGGGTGGGAGAAACTGGAGCACCCTGAGCCAGCCCACTCTCGCCCCAGAGTCCAGCCAAGTGGTGGAAAACACAGAGCTGTGAGAGAAGAGAAAAAGAACAACAAAGCCTCCTCTCCGAAAAGCCACAAATAGATTGCTCTTAATCTAGAATGGTTTTTAAAAATACCTTGTTTACAAGGTGGACCTTAAAGCCTACTGAAGTTTCCATATCAACTGAAACCAACTAAAACGGACAATTTAGAGGAACTCAATACCTATCTAAATAAATCATTCTACTAGACACCAAAAATGACATATACTGACCAACCAGCTTGGCAACTTAAGAATTCAGTACCTAAACTTGTCAAAGAAATAAATTGCAACTTCCTTTCGCTGTGTTTGGTCTTATCAAATTAAGAATAAGTTAGAAGTCGTGAAAAAAAATAAAAGAATCAACTCAAGTTCTGGATGCTGGACTGCATAATGGTTTTCATTATAATATTTAGCGCTGAAATGAGCTCAAAGACATTCTGGGAAGGTATAAATCTCAAGTATTAAATGTTGCAGAAAAAAAACCCACATTCATTATGGCTTCAGAATAAAAGTTCCTTAAAGAAAATTCATAAGCTAAGGTACCAGAGAGCAACATGCTCTATATCAAGGGTACCCAACCCCAGGACTGTGGACTTGTTAGGAACCAGGCCACACAGCAGGAGGTGAGTGGCATAGCAGGCCAGCAAGCATTACCGCCTGAGCTCCACCTCCTGTCAGATCAGCAGCAGCATTAGATTCTCACAGGAGCAGGACCCTTATTGTGGACTGCTCATGTGAGGGATCTAGGTCACATGGTCCTGATGACAATCTAATGCCTGATGATCTAAGGTGGAAGCGTTTCATCCCCAAACCATCCCCCAAAACCCCACACTCCCCCCAATCCCACCCCCATCTGTGGAAAAACTGTCTTCCACGAAACCAGTCCCTGGTACCAAAAAGGTTGAGGACCACTGTGCTATATTTTACATCAGGTCTTTCCATAAGCAGACAGCAGCCTAAACAGTAGGCAACAGATTCCTAAGAGACAAGACAACATAGTGGCTGAGAGCCTGGACTCCAAAAGATACTTGTTCAAATCTCAGCTTACAGCTATGTGACCTTGGGAAACTAATCTCTCCGCGACTCAGTTTCCTCGCCCACTGTGTGGTGGTTATGGGAATTAAGTATACCATGTAAGATACGAAGGCTAATATGACACACATAATAGTTAAGCTTACATAGGGCTCTTATAATGTCTATCTGCTTGGGGATTCAGTGGCCCTCCAAGCACTAAAACAAAGAATACCTTCTTTCTGCCGTGAAAATCCGGTACAGAAAGTCTGAGAAGGGCAATCTTAAACACAAAATGGTCCATCTCCCAGTCCAATACCAACATCCTTCTCTTCCAGCAGCCACTGTCACCTTTCATCAAATGCTTTACACTTAAAGCAGAACTTCAGCCTCTCATTGAGGACTAACGATGGATATTGCAATATTGAAATTAACTTTGCCTAAGATTTCCCAGTAACTGAATGAGTCACTCGTGTCTTTAGAAACAGAGAAAATGTCAAGGTTGCCAGAAAACCCCGGTCCAGATGTTTGCATAAATCATTTTCAAGTGATCAAGTCAAAGCCAAAGGACATTATTTAAGGTAACACTAAGTAAAATATATCATTTTATGATTTTCCTGTAATGAAGAAAATTCTGAAAATGAGGTTACTGGAGAGGAAAAAAATCACAGTAATTTCAACCAAAAATTACACAATATAATCAATCTAAGCTTAAAACTCCTTACCTTTTTCTAACCTCATCAAGAAGTACTGGACAAGCTCTGAGCTCAAGATTTAAAGATGCCCATAGTGCTTGTTTCTATTTTCTCTGTCATATTTCCTAGCGGAAGCAGAGGCTTTTAAAATTTTGATACATTCTCTGCAGCAAGATTTTTAATACTTCTCACCAACAAAACATGTTGAGTGCTCTGTATTGATGATAGCATCCATAAAAGGGTCTTTTTTCACTTTCAAAATAATTCCAGTAAAGTTTATACTTTAATCTCAAATTCAAGCCATTTGCTTTAGCTTAGCAGAATAAAATGGCAAGGATATTCTTTGGTCATTTACATTGTCACAAAAGAGAAAAAATATTATGTCAACTTCACGTCCTGGCTTCTCCTTCTCGTAAGTGAAGTAGGAATAGTTAGCTCGCCCTGTCAGGGTTTGAGTTCTTCAGGTTCATTTGTTACAGAGCACACTACACAATACTGTTTCACTGAAATTTCTGAAGTGCACAGGTTATTGGAAAATAACTTGCAACTGAAGTCGCACATGCCGCGAGGTGGGTACCCTTCCAAAGGGAACAGACTGTGTCCGTTTTGCTTATTTTTGATAACTTTAAATAAGACTTTGGATGGGTCGTCTTCTCATTTACCAATTTAACCACTGGGCCCAGGACTGAGCGCCCCACAGCTTTCGGCCGAAGTATAACACGCGCTTCCCCACTCGGCTCCCCATGTCTGCTACAAACAAACCAGATGTAATAGCTGAAGAATGACGACACTAAAATCAACCTACAGACCCACTTCTAAAAGGGCCGCAACACGAAATAAACTTCTCTTTCTTCAGAGGCAGCGGGGAAGAGGAAAAAAAGCCTAGGTGGGGTCGGTTTGGTCCATTTCCGCGACTCGGTGCGCGCAGGGGGGTCTGGGCTGCCGCGGACGGCTTAACCCTCTAAGAACCGAGAACGACCCCACCGCGATACGCGATGCCCGAGCTGGCGGGGGCTGCGTCAGACCGCGCCCGTTCCCCCGCCAGCAGGTGCCCGAGGCCACCCCAATAGGCCGGGTGCGAGTGCCGGAACATGGCCACTTCCCCCGGCGCTACGCCGCCGTCGCACGCCGCACGGCACTTTGTTAACTCGGCGCGCCCGGGCGAGGTGGCTCCCGGGAGGTGGTCATTGACGTCCGAGACCTACAGAGCCCCGGCTGGAAACGGCTGGGACCCTCCTCCGGCTCGGCCTCGCCCAGCCCGGGTGTGGGGCCGCGGAGGGAGGGAGAGGTCGGGGAGCAGCTGGTAACCAGGAGCCCGCACGCCTGGCCCCTCGGAGTCCCGCGCCCCCTTCCCAAGTGCTTACCTGAGGAAAGGAGCCCTCGCGGCGCGGGTTCCTGGGGTAGTCTAAGTGACCCCGGTCCAGCATCAGGTAGAGCGAGAAAATCACCACACAGAAGATCGCACTGCCGAACACGGTGAACTGGCGGCTTAACTTCATTTTCCTCGATAGACTCGGGGCCAGGACACTGTCCTCAGCCGGAGGAGACAGCGGACTATGGACTCCAGAAAGCAGCCGCCGGAGGCTCCCTTCTCCCGGGCTGCGCGCCTTCCGCGCTCTCGGCTGCCGGTGCGAGTCCCGGCCGCGCTCCGCACTTCGTCTCCGGCGCCACCACACGCCCTTGGCCTTCGCCCTAGCCTGAAGCCCTCCCTGGGGCCGGGCGTCCCTCTCGAGGCGAGATTCGCTGGCAGCTGGGAAGGGCCCCCACAAACTTGATCGCAAGCTCAGCGCCGACCCCTGGCAGGGCGCGCGGGGCAGGCGTAGGAGAGGTCGCTGCCCGCACTTCCTGCCACCGCCGCCCCGACTGAGTCGGCAGGAAAAGTTTTCTCGACGAGGGCAGGCGTGTCTTCCTCACCCAGGGGAGGCGCGGGTTCGGCAGCTCCCGGGCCGGAGCCGCGCAGCTAGGTCAGAGGAGCCCAGGAAGAAGGAATAGGGTCGCGAGGAGTCTGGCCCTACAACTTCCAGCCGGGACGGTCGAGCCCGCCCCCGCGGCACCGCCCCCGCCTCCCCCGACTGAGCCCCTTCCTGCCGCCGCCGCCGCCGCCGCCGCCGCCGCCGCCGCCGCCGCCGGACCGGTGTGCACCCTGGGCTCCGGGACGCAGGGATCGAGGAGTTTCCTCAGAGATAGCGTCCGCTCGCCAGCCTCTCCAGCCCCCCGCCGCCCCTACCTTTCCCCTCCCGGACCCGGGCTGCGCGGGGAGGCGCAGGGGGCGGGCGGCAGCAGCGCGGGGAGGAGGAAAAGGAGAGCAGGGAGGAAAAGACCGTCCCCGCAGAGAAGCCCGCTCCAGCTGCAGCCGCTAGCCCCCTCCTTTTTTCCCGCCCCACAAACGCGGAGATGGCGGCGGCAGCGGCGAAAGGAAGCGCCGGTTTTCCAGCGCCACTTGGCGCTCCAGCACCGCCCGCCACGAGCAGGAGACAGCGGCGGCGCGGCAGCCGCTGGGTCAATAAGCGCCTGCAGCCGCGGAGCCGAGCAGGCGGCTGACCCCGCCCCCTCCCGACGCGCCGAGATGAGGGGGCGGGCCCCCCCGGCGCCCAATCACAGTGCGCCGCCCGCCGGGCCCGCCCCGCGCCTGCCTCCCAGTGTCCCAGCGGTTAGGAAGACCTCGCAAGGCTTTTGTGACCTGGCAGGCAGCTTTCTGGGAGTTGAGGCCTTGGGGACATTCAGGCGCCAGCACCCAACGTCCAACAGGGGTTGAGCTTATACCCTACTTTCTTTTGTTGCCCAGGTTTCCTATACTAGTACACTCGGGCCCAGTGTGCCTGAAAGTACCTGGTGAAGGGCTGGAGGAAATGCAAGAGAAGAGGGCTGCACATTCCTTTCCGGCTATTTCCAACTTTGGTGACAGCCTGTTGAAACCTGGGGGATACGAGTCTGACAAAGGGCCCTCCAGGCAGATGTAGACATCTGACTACGAAATCCGTGAGTCTAATCTGAGAAGTGATGCTTATGCCAGTTATTGATTTATTGCATCTCAGCTCCAAATTCACCCTTTTTGACTGCACTGTGAAAATGGATCTGAGCCTTTTAAACAGTTTTTCCATTTGCCTTCTGGGACTGAAGCTTTGTCAGTAGAGGGCGCTAAAGAGACATTACAGAAAAAAAGGATTTTGCTTCCTGGTTTTGATGTATTGATAGGCTTTTGCAGCATACCTGGCTTTCTCCAGTGTCAAGGTCCTACAGTGCTCAGTAACTAGCAGTTTCTTCCTGCATGCCCAACTCTAGGAGCTTTGTAGAGGAGGTGAGACGCTGCCCCATGAATAACTTCTCTGGCACCCTAGAGGTGTATGTGACAAGTTGCAGAGGGCACATCTTCCACTAGTTTTGCAGATGTAGCCCAATGGTGACTTCTCTACCATTCAGTGAGCCGGGTCCTGCGCTCTCCAAAAAGGTCTAGATCTTAGCCCTGGGTGGAATTGGGGAGGTTCTTCATTGGGCACTCTGTCTCTCAGCCCAAGTGTTAGTTATAAGGTTAGCTCCTTATAGCTGCTATTTCTATTTTCTTTAGGGTTCTCTTCTTGCTAGTGAATCCCTCATTACTCTAATCCTCTATTATAGTTAATAATTCTTTTTATTAAACCTTCCCTGTCCCAGGAGTAGTCCCAATAAATAGACCTGCAAAGACAGGATTAGAGATCAGTTTGATTGAGGTTTTGAGCTTGAACTCCTTGCCAAAGGGAAATGTAATTCATGGTATGCTGGGCATCTCAAGCAATTATCTGTGGTTGATTCTCATGAAGTGCCAACTGAAGCATGTGCCCTGGGGGCCCAAGTGGCTGCTACACTTGACTGCTATGGTTATAAAGGTGACTACAAAGACTATGGTGTGGGATGGATTCTTTTGAGTGCTTTTGAATGGTTATAAAGAGAAATGACAAGCACAGGTTTGTTAACTCTCAGAGTTATGGTATGAGAACCAGAGATGTTCTGTAGAATTCGAAAATCTCTGGTTTATTGTAGCAACAAGAATGATGCTGAAAATCAAACACGAAATTTTAATTTTCATGTTACTGAATTATAACTACTATTAAATTCACACACATTCTGAGTTTCTCATGTAAAAGGATGTTATTTTTTAATAATAGGATCTCAATACTTGAAATGGGTTGGACCCAGATGAAACTGACGGTCTTAAACACTCAAACTCACTCATTCTCTTATCAGTGGAAGTAGGTTGCCCTCCAGTGTCTAAAGAAACTAGCCTTCCTCTGCTTGAAAACCTTGACTATAGAAAATGACACTAACTAGATGGGCTCCTTGATTTCAATGGGGATGACAGGATCTCAAAATAGCAGAGTCCAGGCAGCACATAACCAACAAAGACAAGGTGGGCACATCTATCTTAAAGGTCAGCAGGAAATCAGACTGCCTTGACTTACGGAGATGCTCTGGGAACAAAGCAGGTAGGCAGTTGAAATAGATTACTGCTTGATATTTACAGCAGGTAAAGCTCTAGGTCAAGTAGCCAAAACCTGACTTGAGTCACCACAGTGGATAGTCGCAGTCTCTCAGTTCTCAGACCTAAGTCAATTCACAGACCCATAGTCCCTTGGTTGAAGGAGAATCTGTGTCCCCTTTAAGAAGGACCTTGCACCTTCCCAGTGTACACATGGCAAATTCTTTCAAGCTTTCCCCAAAATGACATGTGGCCATTTACTAGTGACTCTGCATTGGTGAAAAGGAAATACACAGATCTTTTGAGTTTTACTAGACACTGGCTCTGAATTGATGCTAATTCCTGGGGATAGAAATCACCACCGTTAGTCCACATACCAACTACGTGGCTGCTTTCCCAGTGTAATTCGAATATGTATTAATGGCATAGTTTTAATGGCAAAAACAGTAATTACTTTTGCACCAACCTAATAATTGGAATAGACATAATTAGAAACTGACAGGATCCCAACATTGGGATTTAGCCATAGAATGAGGGCCATCATTAGGGAGAGCTAAATGGAAGCTCCAGGAGCTTATTGATTAATTATAAACTTAATCTGGAAGTGATTCCAATTGCTTCTGCTGTCTCAAATGTATTATTTTTACTGGACCCAATCAACATAGCACTTGGCACTTGGTATATAGCTATTGATGTGGCTAATGCTGTTTTCTCTATACCTGTTTGTTAAACCACCAGAAGGAGTTGACTTTCTTCTGTCAGGGCCAACAGGATACCTACACAGTATCGTCTTGCGGGTATATCAACTCACATTAATATAGTCCACAGAGAAGTTGATTGTCTTGACATGCCATAAAATATCACACTGGTCCACTACATTGACAACATTATGCTGATTGGACCTGATGAGCAGGAATTAGCAAGTATTTTGTGTGCCTTATTAATATGTACTTGAACTAGAGAGAAGGAGATAATGATCTTGAGTATGAGATGACAGCTCTAAAGTGGTCACTTCAGATGTGGGATATGTTCTAGGATGGTACAAGCTATATGAGGACAAAACCACTGAGTCACTGAGAGATGAATCCAAACAGATGCTGTGGGTTAGCAATGGTTAGGATTGGGGGGAAAAGTGATTGCTTCAGGAACTGGTCATACCAATCATGTGGCCATGGAAGGAAAGTGGTATAGGCTGAATGTATCTCTTTAAAATACACAAGATAAAGTCCCAACCCCCAGTATCTCAGAGTATAATAGTATATAGAGATAAGGTCTTTAAAGAGGAGATTAAGTTTAAAAGGCGATTAAGTTAAAATGAAGCTGTTAGTGAGGCCCTAATCCAATCTGACTGGTGTCCTTATAAGAAGAGAGAGACACCAGGGATACATGCACACAGAGAAAAGACCATGTGAGGACAGACTGCGATGGCATGCCAAGGAAAGAGACCTCAGGAGAAACCACACCTGCTGACACTTTGATCTTGGAATTCCAGCCTCCAAACTGAGAAAATAAATTTCTGTTGTTTAAGTTATCCGGTCTGTGGCATTTTGTTATGCCATCCCTAGCAAACGTATACAGAAGGCAACCACCCAATTGATAGAAAATATTAGGTAGGCACAAAAGTATTTGCAGTTTTTGCAGGTAGTGGCAATTGTGGTTTTTTTAAAGGTAATGCCAAAAAAAAAAAAGAACCACATTTACTTTTGCACCAACCTAATATTTGCAAACCATATATTTGCAAACCAACTTAATATTTGCAAACCATGGAACCATTGCTAACCCACACCGTCTGTTTGGATTCATCTCTCAATAACTCAGTGGTTTTGTCCTCATATAGCTTGTACCATCCTAGAACATATATGTATATATGGGACTAATATCCAAAATATATACAATGAGCCCTCATAATTCAATAGTAAATAAATAAACAGCACAATTTTAAAATGAACAAAGGACCTGGATAACATTTTTTCAAAGAAGACATACAAATGGCCAACAGCTAATATTAAAAGGTGCTCTAGGTTGGGCACGGTGGCTCATGCCTGTATTCCAGCAGTTTGAGAGGCTGAGGCTGGCAGATCACTGGTGAAACCCCTTCTCTACCAAAAATACAAAAATTAGCCATGTGTGGTGGGAGGCGCCTGTAATCCCAGTACTGTGGAGGCTGAGGCAGGAGAATCTCTTGAACCCAGGAAGCAGAGGTTGCACCACTGAACTCCAGCTTGGGTGACATAGCAAGACTCCATCTCAGAAAACAAAACAAAACAAAACAAAAAAAAGGTTCTTTAATCACCAGGCAAATGCAAATGAAAGCCTCAGTGAGATATTACCTCATACTTGTTAGAATGGCTATTAGAAACATGTCAAATAGTAACAAGATTTGACCAGGAAATGGAGAAAATAAACCCTTGTAAACTATTTGTAGGATTATAGACTGGTAACCCGTTATGGAAAATAGTATGAAGCTGTTTTAAAAAATTAAAAATAGAACTACCACATTATCCAGTAATCCTACTACTGGGTATATATCCAAAGCAAATTCTCTTTTTGAGAAAATAAATTTGGATCATCTTGATCACTTATTTACTTTACTGAAATAAGATTTTACTATCACTTAAGAAAAAACTGTATGTTTTCCTGTTGTTACTAACATATGAGCCTTTATGTCTCCGAGAGCTGATAATAGCCATTCCAAGAGATGTGAGGTGATATCTCATTAGATAGCTTTGTTATGCCATCCCTAGCATTTTCTTTGCAGAATTATTCACAATAGCCAAGATGTGGAATAAACCTAAGTGTCCATCAACCGATGAATGAATAAAGAAAATGTGGTCTATATAAACAATGGAATAGCGTTCATCCTTTAAAAAGGAGGGAAATCCTATCATGTACAACAACATAGATGAACCTGGGGAACACTAAGTGACATAAGCCAGACTCAGGAAGACAAATACCACATGATCTTAAGGGAATGTATTAAACTTCTCTTGCCAGGTCCACAAGGGGCACAGTTACAAAAGCAAGAACTTCCCAGTGACATGCCTGACCTGCCTTCTCTCACATCTCCATCCAGGAGCCTAGAGTTCTTTGCCTAACTTACTCGTGTGCGGGAAGGTAGACTGCCCAGGTGAGCTCCCTTTGTTTAGAAAGCCTGAGGAAAGCTATGGGAGAACTGTGGGCCAGGCAACCAATCCAGCATCAGAGTCAAAAATCAGTCACTCCAGTGGAAGTTTGGAGGAACTCCTCTCTTGGGACAAGAACTTGAATGGGGTGGGAGTAACTCCAGATTAAAAGACCCCCTGCCCCTCCCCTGTGTGGACTCCATCTCTGGATCCCCTCCCACAACAGCCTCTCTCTTCCTCCCTACTTTTCTTTCTTTCTCTCTCTCTCTCTCTCTGTCTAATAAATAGCTTTTCTGCAAAACTCTTTGGGTCCAATATTTACTTGAATGAGTCCACCGCACCTCCAGGGCCTCTTCCCCCATTCCTGGGGCCACGGGCCAAGAGCCTGGAACACCCAGTTACAATCTCACTTATGCTGGTATGTGGAATCTAAAGAAGTCAAACCCAAACAAATAGAGAGTTGTATGGTGGTTGCCAGGGGCTGGGAAGTGGAGTAAATGGGTATAAACCTTGAGTTATTAGATGAATAAATTCTGGAGATCGAACATACAGCATGGTGACTATAGTTAATGCTACTGTATTGTGTACTAAATATTTACTAAGAGGGGAGATCTTAAGTGTTTTCACCATCCACAAAATAATGGTAATTATGTGCGGTGATGGACACTTTAATAAGCTTACTTGTGATAATCACTTTATAATGTATACATGTATCTGAACTTCATGTCGTACACCTTAAATATACAAATTTTATTTGTCAATAATACGTCAATAAGGCTGGAGAATAGATAGATTGATAGATAATTGATAGATAAATTGAAGATAGGATAAATAGATAAATCAGATAAATAGGATAGATAAATAGATGAGATAGATGATGGATGGATGGATGGATGGATAGATAGATAGATAGATAGATAGACAGGTAGATAGATAGACAGATAGAGCAATAGATAGACAGACACTCTGGTTTCCCCAGGACCTTCAGAACAAACCTAGGTGCCTATCCTGGGATACAATCTTTTCATTTGGGAAAGATATGAGAAATTTTATTCTCCCTTTGGATCAGAGCAATTATCTCCTTGTCTTTAGGGAAACAAATTGCTACAGATTTAATGCTTATGCTATGAGAAAATTTTCTAGCAAAAGTGGAAGCAACCATTCTCTATAGCGTACATGTTTCTGTGGCTCAGGAGGCTACAGCTTTTTGTAAGAACACTGAAAATAGAGGGAAGGGAAGGTACATGAGGGCAGAGCCCATATCATAAAGGTTCAAGTCTAATTGCTTCTCCATTACACGAAGCTTTTGTGACTTTGGGGAAGTTACACAATATCTCTAAGCCTCCATTTTCCAACATATTATATTGGGGTAGTAACAGTGACCTTTCAGCCTTGCCGTATGATTACCACAAGTAGTGATATATTGGGAGAGCATTCCCCAGATACTTCCATTTACTCTGGGAAAGACAAAGATGGGTGCAGTTGAGAGCTGAATAGGGGAGAGAACATTCGAATAGCTGCTATGGGACATGGAGAAGGAAGTCCACATAGATAATTGGACAGCATTGATTTGTTATGGATCAAGTTCACCATTTTTTCCTTGTCATTGATCTATGGCTTTAGAGCTCAATGAAAATGTACTATGAGGATAATGCAGGAAGAGCCCCTTCTACCAGGATGCAAGAGCAACAGCCACCCACAGAATGCTTCAGGTTGGGAGCATATCATAGATACCTGTCATTTTTCCTACCCACTGAAATACATTTTTGCACTGAAGATTAAGTTAAAATGAACACTCAATGTAATTTTGAATAGGAAAAGTCTTGAAAGAATGCATGGGGTGAGGGTTCTGGAAGGCATGAGGTATAGCCCCATGCGTCCGGTGATACGTCTATATATGCACAAGAGCCTCAGCCTATATTTGCTAACAATAGGAAAATCTGTCTTTTCTGTCCACTGATACTCTAAGTCTGTCTGAGCTCCTCAAAGGCCTAAATAGATCATATCTAAGGGGGAAAAATTGGAAGGCAGTAGGACAAAGTTCTAAATCCTAGGAACTTGAGAAAATTTTATAATCGTGATTGCACAATAAATGAATGAGGGTTTAGTCCTCTTCTCCACTCTACCTATTGCGAAAATCACTCTGTCAAAGCCCCGAGCATCCTTACATATTCTTTCTGGGTATGCTAAGAATGCAAGGCCCTGACCATTATTTACTTATGTTCTCTCAGGGCTGTGTTTGCAGGGAGCAGCCTTGAGCAATCAGTAGTGTCTTCTCCCAAACAATGACCAGACTGACCACATACTGCAAAGCAGTAAATTTCCTTGCTGTGACATAAATCCACTGTGTATGTTGCCTCCAGCTGGACCCTTCCCCTCAGACCCTGTGGGGTCTGGTGGACATGAGAAACTAGCACCAACATCAGGCTCCCGTAGCTTTAACATCTTCCTTTGTCTCTAATCTGGGTGTCTTGTGTTTTCCACTGACATCCACAAAACAGTAGTGAGCCTCAGACCTTTTACAGATCTTGAAATTAGCCACCTTCCTAACAGATTATCAATATTGTTGGCATAACCTGTTCCTTCCTGTGCCTTTCTTCTTATGAAAGGAAGCTGCAAGAGAGGATGAGTCAAGTAGCATAATACACTGCTGAGAGAGACATAAGAAGATAAGAGAAGAAGAGCTAGAGGAGGACTTTGTTTTCTTTATAATCCTTCTCACTATTTGAAATTATGTATAGACTTATTTGATGTCTATCCTCTCAATAGAATGCAAGCTCCTACAAGTAAGGGACCTTGTGATTCAACATTATATCTTACTGAGTAAAATAGTGTCTAGCAATAGTGAGGCCTAATAAATATTTGTTGAATGAGTGAATAATCATCTTGGTCCTGACCTACCAGTTGAGGTGGATTGGTGGTGTCCATTATGAGTGGCCCTGGCTGGTAATAGATGTCTGTTTGCTCTTGAGCTGCATTTAAAGCTATGCCTCTTGTCTTTGTGAGTTATCACCAAATCTTTATTTTCCTGTAAAGTCGGCCTTTTTAAAACAAAAAGACCTTTAAAGAGAATTTCTCCCGCAAATTATTTTACTAATCATCCTGATCACTAAAGGAAGTCCAATACAGGGATAGAAAGAAAAGAACACCATATAATGCATCTATGCTCACTGCTTTACTTATGTTGCCTCATTTAATTATCACAATTCTGCAAGATTAGTACATTAACATCTATTTTACAGATAAAGAAACTTAGATACAGAGAAGTTAAATAACTTGCTTTAGAATAGTTAGCTACTAAATGGTATAGCTTGATTTTTCTGGTTTCAAAACTCCTCTTTTGATGCAGCATTCTATAGAATTATGACTTTATACCTTGTATTACAACAAATAGATTTTTGAAAATAACATTTAGGAAGTGTATTGCTCAGATTAATTGTAAAAATTAGACATCATTCTAGGTATTTTAAGCAAGAAGTTATTTAATAGAGGATGCTTACAAAAATCTATGTCAGGATTGAATAAGCGGGCTCTAAACCAACCTTCCAAAAGTGATTCCCAGTATAAAACCAAGCTGACCCCAAGCTAGTACCTCTGAAGACTACTGGAACACTGAGTTCAAGCACGTAACCCTATGACAGAAGGTGGAGTCAAAAACCTACCACTGTCACAATAGCCTCAGCTGTGTATTGTCTTCCAAGAGGCTAAATAATGGACCATGGAACACTGCTGCAGAAAAATATTTCTATGACTTTAATGCTAAGAGAAATGCAACCAAAAGTGGTCAGGAGGATGCCTTAACTTCTTTTCTATCAAGTTTTACATGAGCTTATCTAATTGATAGACCTAATTTATATCATAGCTCTACGTGCAAAGAAGTCTAGGAAATGTTTTAAGTTTCCAGTCTCTGTAGTATAAACGCCACCACAAGAAGAGAGGAGAATGGACAGTGAGTGAGCCAGCCTGCAGTACTTACTACAGGCAGTATTTGTAGAAATACAAATACTTCTACAGAGAGAATGGAATAAAATGTTTAAAACTGTCTCTTTCCAAAAAAATCTGTAATATCTAATCTATGACTACTTATTTGACTCTGAACTCTTGACATTGCAATCTTTATGGCTATGATTTGTCCTGGGGAAAATATTCTCTATGTACAGTATAATTAGGGATAATAATATGTCTAAATGTGCACTTATCAGGGATGAGAAAATTATTTGTGCTGTAGGATCATCACTTTCATTTTTCTACAGCCCTTTGTTTGCTGTCACTATAATTGGCCTAATTTGGGGGAAGAGGAGGCTTATTTCCAGCAGGACCTGGGCCTTTCTCTGGACTCTCTCTGACTATGATTTTTCATATGCCACACAATACTCAAATAGGAAAGGCTTAACAACTCTTTAAAGTTTCAAAGACGCTTAGAATATCCAAACATTTTACATGGAGACTCAAGAAAGGCAAAAAGATTTGCCTGAGGTCTCAGGGAGACTAGACTAGAGCCCAGTTCTCTGGTTCCCTATCTAAAGCTTTTTCGTCACAAAACCAAGCCTTAGATTGCATGCTATCTAAACTCAGAATGATGTGTTTGTGCGTGTGTGCATGCGTGTGTGCATGTGTGTGTGTGAGAGAGAGATTCCATTTATATCAAGTTCAATAACAGGCAAAATAAGCTCTATCTTTAGAGAAGTATACTTACCCGTAAAGCATGAAGGAAAGCAACAAAGCACTAAGCATCAATGTCTAGTTCATGGTGGAAGAAAGGAATTATGACTGGGAAAGGGCACATGGAGACTTCAAGGGTGAGGGCAAGCAGGGCTCAGTGGTGCATGCCTATAGTCCCAGCTGCATGGGAGGATGAGGCAGGAGGATCACTGGAGCCCAAAACTTCGAGTCCAGCTTGAGAAACAGACCAAGACCTCATCTCTAAAAAGACATTTTTAAAAATTCTAAAGGGGGTAATGGAAATGTTCCAGGAAATTCAGTTTTGTAGGACTTAAGCTTTTTTTCCCAATTTTGAAACCCAATGTAATGTATTTGACATTTTTGCCTTTACTAATACTTAGTTTTAGTACCTATTGTATGACAGAGCCAGGCTAAATGCTGGATTATTTCCTTTAACTCTAATAAGAATACTCTAATAAAAGCACTATTATTATCCCCATTTTGTAGATGAGAAGACTAAGGCACAGCTTTTACTGACTTGCCCAAATTCACACAGTTCAATAGCAGAGCTGATATTTAATCCATCTGATTCTACCCTTCTGCTCTGCTAGCCACAAGAAATTTAGTAAATGAGAAAATAGACCCCACTTTTTATTAGTGTTTTATAGTCATAAAAGTTATAGTTATGAAAGCCATATTAATAATAGAAAAAATTAGATGCAAAATTACACACAAATACACACACACAGTTATGATTACATCTATGTTAAAAATATATGTGCCTACATATAGAAGACCATAAAACACTGATAAGTTAGGATGATGAAATATGGATGCTTTTTCCTAATCTTCTCTGTTTTCCAAAGTTGTTATAAAGCGGTTGTATTAAATTTACAATGGAAAATATGTTCTAAAAAAAACTTCCCATTTATTTGAAACGACATTTCATTTCTGTTCTTTTCTTTCCTACAGCTTTGTATAATCTTTAGAAAACCCTTCTGCTCAATGAGTGACTTCATTACTAAATTGATGGCACCGGATCATTCTAGCTATGCAAATCACAAACCTACAGCCAGCTGAGGAAAAGGCAGATAAAAGATTACATTAAAAATTGAAGCAACGTGTGGAGATATGGAGATAATGTGCTTATAATTATTTCTACATATTTAATATTTATGCAATTACAAAGCCAATTATGATAAATACAGTATTAAATCTTGAGTACTATTCCTTTTGCCCTCTGATATTTTGACCTTGAACTGAGACTGCCCAATAATACATTTAAAAACGACTGTGGGAAAAGCATTTCCTTTGGCCTGTAAATGATAAACGCTTATTTCTTGGAAAGTGATCTCATTTCTTCCTAGCTTTTGTTTATTTTCAATGCCTTGCTTTTTTTTTTTTTTTTTTTACTCTGGCATATTCTGATCACCCTTGAAAGCACTGGGCTTTCAGTCTTCCACAGTTTGGTTGTGTTGTTTTCTGGTGCGGCTGCTGTGATGTGTTTTCTGTCAGAGGAAATTTACAGGCACATTAGCCTACTTGACAGGCACAATGAGCCACAAGGCTCTCCTAAGGAGAAACTTCCACATGCCGTGGTGAGATTTTCTGTCTTTCCATCTCATCCTTCCTCTTTAACCTTAATATAATATACCCCCATGATTTTGATATAAACCCCAACCACTTTCCCTTACGGGTATTGCTTTGAATTCTGGTTTTAATTCTCTGATTCCCAAGAAGAGAATTATACTGCATCTACAGTAATTAATTCATATTTCCCTAACAATCTGACTACAGCAGTTTGTAGATAAAGCCAATGTCTTTGCTTATGGCCCTATAGATACCAAGTAAGGAATGGATGAGGAACCCTTTTTTTTCTTCCTATGATAAGTCACTGACACAAAGGGAGGAAAATAGCATCCAAGAAGTATACAAAGAAAAAGTGATAGAATTAACTTTTATGGAAGATATTGAGAGAAAAATCTAAAAAAATTTACTTTTCTTAGTGTTTCATAGACAAATGATCAGCAAGAATTAATAAAATGTATTAAAAATTCAGACACATGGGCCAGGCACAGTGGCTGACACTTATAATCCCAGCACTTTGGGAGGCCAAGGTGGGCAGATTTGCTTGAGCTCAGGAGTTCAAGACCAGCATGGACAACATGGTGAGACCCTGTCTCTACAAAAAATACAAAAATTAGCTGGGTGTGATGGCACACGCCTATAGTCTCCGCTACTCAGGAGGCTGAAGTGGGAGGATCACTTGATCCCAGGAGGTCAAGGTTACAATGAGCCATGATTGCGCCACTGCACTCTAGCCTGGCCGACAGATTGAGACCCTGGCCAAAAAAAAAAAAAAAAAATTAGAAACACAAAATGAGATAACTGAAGAGGTAAACTATTTTCTTGGCAGATTTCTAATAAATTAGAATATTCCCCAAGGTCATTAAAGAAACAAAGGCCTATGCATTTTTCATTTCATATATATTATTCTGCTCTTTGGGGAGTAAATTTGCTAAAACAAAGCCTTTCTGGTACATTCATACCCTGACTTGATGCTAAGCTACTCTTCAATTTAAAATCTTTCAGGGCTTTTAAATAATTTTGAGGGGTGATTTTTGTTTTGGGAGCAGCATTCTTTGTGTCATCCTTATGTGTGACCCATCAGCATGTAAGTATGTAACCTAGAGAAGTTATTTATAATAGTCCAAAATCACAAGTAAGTTTCTTGCTTGATTCTCTGCCAAGAAGCTAGAGGTATTTACCAAGCCAACCCATAAAATTGGTCTGAGCTACTTCATTTGTTGAATGAATAAACAAATGAAACTTGCGTTATCAGGAACCCAGGAGTGGGTGGTTTTTCAGTGGACTCATTCTTTAGAAAATTAAGTAAGAACATTCTTAATTTGGTCCCCATGCCTGTTTTCTCTCTCTTGGGCCATGCTCTCCAGATTGTTTCATGGAAGTCAACTGCAGCTGTGTTCTCGCCCATGCCCTCTGTCCCTTCTCCCCTTCAGAGTTCAGACAAGACTCTTGTTTAGCTCTGGTAGCCTGGTGAGTCCTCAGAGAAACTAACTCATTTTTTAGGCTCCCCTGAGGTCTCTGAATGAGAGAGCAGACCACAGATTTGCTTATATAGAGTGATTCTTACTTAGCCTGGTTTTCTGCAACTAAGGGGAATCTCCTCTCTGCCTTTTGCTCCTCTGTAAAGACTGTGAAGGTAAAGATTGAGTTTTTAACCTTATTTGTCGGAAGGACAAGCAGTCCCTCCAGCTAGTCCAAAGCACTGGCAACAAACCCTATAAATCCTGCCCACTATAGAAAAGCATGGAAAACCTGAAGAACAAGAAATATGCACCCTTATACAAAGAAAACCTAGGCACCAGTCAGTGGACTTTTATATACAGCTATTCTCCATCTGAAGATCTTTAGAATAGAATCCATTTATCTAGAGTGCTTTGAGTATAAGATTCTTTTTTAAACAGGAGGCCAGTTTAGATAACACCTCAAAGTGTCTTTAAATTCATGTATTATTTGTTTTGTTTTTTAGTTCACAGGGTCATAAAACAATGGTTGCAAATTTCATAAACAATATACATTTATGCTCATACCTTAGCCAGTGGGAAATTTTCTCTTATTTTAACTCTGAATTATTTTAATAAATGATTCTCAAATGCCTAATTATGTGCCAGGCAGGCCCTGCTATAGATGCTGAAAATACAGCATAGTGCATTTATTAAACCTGTAGTGTGCAGACTGCATCTAGACGTTGAAAATTCTTGGGACCTTCTGATAAACCATTCATATTTTCTGTACCTGCTTATACCTCAAACTGTACTGAGGTGAGCTCTTCAAACTGTGGTAGTCAGCTGCCTCCTGAATCCTCCAGGACTAATCCAAAGACAACAGCCTAGTGGGCTCATTTTTATTGGGATGAGTGTCTCCAGAAGCATGATTATATCAACTCCTCAAAGTCCTGAGGACTTTTTTCTTGCAGTATCAAGAACTCTTTGCTGAAACTAACTCAGTGCTCAGGTAGATGAACTGCAAAAAGGAAACTAAAACACAGAAATATTTGCCAACCTGGATGTCTCGCTCATAGCTATCTGGGGAGCTACGACGAGATGGATGGAAAGGGAGTCACTCACCTAGAAGCCTGGCTGTCAAGAGAAAATCCAGACTCAGGAGCTTTTCCCCTAAGAACCCCTATGACATTTTATTCTTTAAATAAATCGTTTCTTCCTCTCTTTAGGTGAGAGATTGACATTTGAAGATCAATCATGCCTCTGCTTTGCAGAGTAAGAACAGGATAAATGGAAATTAAGCAAAATTTCCATTTCTTGAATAAAAATGCTCAAAATAGCTATATCCTAAATCAGTATTTTCAAAAAGGTATGCTCTTCCCCAGTGGTCATTCTCATTACTATGGTTATCTCAAGACCTTTTGATTGTCAAACTTTCACTCTCTTTTCTCTAAAAGAAGCATTCTGAACATACACCTGCTGTTTCAATAGCAGCAGAAAACAAAGGAATTTCACACCATGTTTTTTCCATCATAGCCAAGGATGTTTTATCCCTTCAGATACAGTCACAGTTTACCAGCTTTTTTAGCCCCTTACCATCATGAGATAAGTTTCAGCATTTTTAGTACAGGCTACAGCTGAATTCTTTCCTTCTATTTATGTTATTCAGTAACCTATCTTCTTGTTCACAATGGCCTTGTTCATGGCTGGCTAGCCTCCTCTAAAACCAAATTTGTTTGGTGCTTTTAGCTAATTTAAAATCATTTATAAAAATAGTAAGGCTCTCGGGCCATTCTGTCAGTCCATAGATATTTATTGTGAACCTACTATGTGCCAGGCATTGGATTAGGTGCTGGGTACCATGGACTTCCAGGGAGCATGCTGTGGTGAGGAGCACTCATGTGGCTCAGAAGGTCCCACTCTAGGATCAGCCTTACTTCTGACCAATGTGCAGCCTGGGCAAGGCCATCAGTCTCTGGGACTCCAGGTTTCTAACCTAAAAAATAAGGGGAGGTGTGGACTGCTGTTCAGTCTCTCATATTCTGTGATTGCTGCTGGTTTAGTGAACTCATTGCAGTGGAAACACAGTGGCCTCACAAAGATGAACGCTTTCATAAGCCCTCCTAACGCATCCTAATTCTAATCCAAGGGGCAGTTTTAGTGCTAGGACTTACGCTTTTACAAAGACCCAAGAAGACTTTTAAAGAAGGAGTATGTGTGATATGTTTTTCACTTTACTCTATATTTGAGCATATTCTCCCCCGAAACGCTTGTCCTGCCTCTCAGATGCTATGTTATATAGGAAGTAATCAAGCTTGAGGGTCAATTACAATTCCAGGTATTGTGATCTAATCGTCCCAGGATAATAGTAAATCAGAGTTACAAAAACAAGCTATAAGGCCAGATAATACTGAATCTACGATAGTAACAATTCATCAGGGTACATTAAAACTCCCTAATTCTGTGGCATTTCAGTATTTCCAATAGTTTTCAGTGTTTGTTCCTCACTGTTTCTGCTATTTCTTTATTTGTATTCACAATAAAATCAATGCTTTCTGGTTGTACAATATAGTATTGTTCCTTATTTGCAAACCATTAATATTCTCCTAATATCATGGGAGAATTGCTTTACTTCTTCTGTCTTCTCACTATACAAATGCATTTTATCAAATACTTTAAAAAGTGTATCTAAACTTGCAAAATATGCAACATTTTGTATTGAAATCAGGGAGTATGATTCTCCAATTTCTGACATAAAAAAGGGGAAGAGAAAACCTCATATTGCTTTTTAGATCTCACCTGCCTGCATTTCTGTTTAGTTCAATTTCGTATATCAAAAGAATATAGTAACTTACTTTATACCATTGATCAGAGAGAGGACAGTTTCTCGTTTCCATTTCTAAAAACAGATCCCACATATACATCACACATTAAAAAAAATGAAGAACAGGTAGTAAGGTATGAGTTATATTGAGTAGCTCTCTATTTCCCTGACTTCCTAATAACATTCTATGACTTTCTCTTCTTTCTTCCCTCCCTCTCACTATAAATATCAGAGCTGATGACTGACTTTTATTGCTGCCTTTCATGCAAACTCCCCAGGCTTGCAAATCAGCTACTGATTCTGGGAACCATTTCCCAATCTCCCTCCTTGGCTAGCACAGTTTCCTGAGGGGGCTTTGGAGAAACAAAGAATACACACATTGTATAGCATATTGATTTGAATAGTAAAATTCAAAGGTTGATTTTAGACTCCTTCCTTCTGCCCATATCAGCCTCTGTGGTGCTTGGCACAGGGCAGCTGCCCCTAAACATTTTGCCTATTGAAAGGATGGCAAAAGAGCATCCTGGACAGGTCACACAAATGGAAAAGAGGTACAGAAATGTTTGCAGCAAAGCTTTCCTGCAAGCAGGAATTCTATTTCCTATTTCAAACATGGTTGCTTTTTAAAAATTCAGGATACTTTATCTTTGTAAAATGAGTTACCTTCCCTAATAATGGTCCAGTTCAACAGTCTGTTACACCTACATTCTGACCTTTTCATAGTATTTTACACTCACATTAACCTTCATTTTGCCTGGCCAAAACTTGTAAAGCACATTTACTGGGTATACTGGGATATATGTACATGTATAGACATCCAAATGCCATATCAATGAAAAACCATGGAAGAATGGAATGATTAATCATGGCAATTAGCATTTTTGAGAGCATAGTATGTACCAGGCACTGTACTAAGTACTGCATCACACACACACACACACACACACACACACACACACATATATTTAACACAATTACTTGAGGAACAAACTATTATCAGCTCCATTTTATACTTGAAAAAACTGAAACACAAGATATAAAGTCACATATCAGAAGGTATCAGAGCAGACATGCTAACCAAGGCACTGCCCTCCGCTGCCAAAACCTGAGATGCTCAGCATCACCCAACCAGTGATACGGTGTATGTGTCATTTGGGAACTCAGTTCCAAACATTAACTACGTGAGTATAACTGACAGACTTCTGGATTTTGTAGCAATTCTATTTCCTTGAAAACATGAAAGTTCCTAGAGATATGGCTCCTTAAAAAATTTTTTTTAACCTCTGGCCCTTGAACTATGCTGGCTGATATGACAGCTACTAGCCACATCTGGCTATTCAATTAAGTTAATGTAAGCCCTCAGTTGTACTTGCCACATTCCAAGTACTCAATAGTGGCACGTGGTACGTCGCTACTCTACTGCCAGCACAGCTATGTGATATTTCCATTGTAACAGCACTGTTGCTCTAGAAAACAGATAACTGAGTAGATACAACAGAGCAAATGATCTTTGAGCCCCTCAGAAAAGGATCTGACACATATTTCCAAGAAAGGATGTTTACTGAGTGCCTGCTCTGAGCCAGGCATGGTGCTAGGTGCTGGAAGTGATGATCAACAATGATCAATAAGCATCAATGAGGTAGATATGATTTCCACACCTTCTAGGGCTCATAGTCTTACCAAGCCAGGCTCCAGTGAGAACACTCCTTTGGTAAGGGAGGTTCAACAAGCAGGAGGCATAACAGACCTAGAAGACAGCACAGCTAACCCCGACTTTGGGGCAGAGGTGAGGCAAGGCTTTCCGGAGAGGAAAAACATAAACGAGGGCCTTGACTGTGAGAAGCATCATTAACAAAAAAGAGAAAAAGTGTTTCAGAATTAAGGAAGAGTCTGTATGAAGACTCAGAAAGTTGAGAGAGCATGCCATGCTTTAGAAGAATTTAAAGAAGTCAGTAAAATTACTTTCTTAATCCATTCCATCTCTTGAGATTAGAATTTTGATCACTGTTTTAATGTCTTACCCAAGTTGCTTAGCACAGAAGGGAAGGCAGTAGCAAAGGAAAAAACAAAAGATGACTTGGAGTGGGTATCCAGGCACCAAATGTGGCTAATAACTACTATCACCTCCCACCATCCCACATGCTTCAGTGTGAAGCATGTACATGGACAGCAGCCTTGGATTGATAACCACGCAGCAGTCACCTTGGATAAAGGACATATGCTGGGTAATTTACCAGCATTATTTAGTACAGTCCTCACCAAAGCCTACCTATTTCCCAATATTCACATTTGCATAATTGGAAATTGCTAGAGAAACCCATGAGATAGAGCAACATGAACTTTTGAGCTCTTTGTCTATCTGCTTAAATACCAGGCTATACAGGTTTCCCAGTTACTGCTACTGCCCTAGCCCTAGCCCTAGCCTGGCTAGTACTACCTATCATGACCAGCTAGAGGACTGGTTTAAGTGACATGAAGACACAGAAGGTAAGCCAAAGAGAAAAACTAAGAAAACTTGTGCTGCAGAGAAATTTGTTTGCACTAGTAAATGTAACCAAAACAAGAAACAAGTGACTAGGGAAAATGCCCTACCTTTCTTTCAGAAGCCACCTGAATTTACCAAAACTGATTAATCCCAACAGAAGAATTTTGTTTTATTCCTAGAATTTTCCAGAAAATTAGGAAACTAGGAACATTTGTACTTGTTTTATCTAACAATGATCAAACTGACTCAAAACATTTGTGACCTACAGTGAGCTACTTCAAGCAAACTTTCTTTACAAAGTTCCCCCTAAGATTGCCTCAATCTGTTGAAAACTGTTTTATGATTCTACCCAACTAAAATTTCAGTGGCGCATATCTTCAGATAAAACACTTCATTCACATCAAGCAGTAATCAAATGTGCAGGGCATGAAATAAGCAGCAAGTTTGGCTTCAGAGCCATCTTGCAATCTGTAAGCGATCCAAGACAGACCATATGCCTTTAAATCTAGATGACTGCATACATATCCAAGAGAAACCTAACTGCCACTACTGCACAGCAAGAGCCATGGAAAGATGAAAAAAAAGACAGATTTATGTAGCTTGTCTGACAAATGTATGGTAATGTATATGTCCACTGAGACTTGGTAAACTGCCCTTAACTCTACTTTTTGGGTCCTTGATTCAGTTCTGCCAGAGAAAACATTCAAACTGACAACTCAAACCAACGGTATTCTTACGTAGTCCATTCCCATGAACTACGGTAAGAGTTTTTGTCTAGGAAGGGTTGCCACCCTCTTCCTCGGATTCCTTGAAGAAATTCCTCCCCCACTCCACAAAGGGGCTGCCTCACACTGTGCCTCATACCCTGACTCCTGAACAGGCTTGCCTGACCTGGCAGAGTGGTTGATTCAATCATTAATATGTGACGTAGCAAGGCCAATCTGAAGCTTCCTTGGGATTGCTAATATAGGCATGGGATGGAGAAATCTTCAATCTCTGGGCTTACTAAACTAGGTGAATGTGAGAGTAGGTTTGCTGGTGGTGGCCTTGCCATCCTATGGAGAGAGCCTGTTGATAAGAAATCAAGTAGGGAAAAGCAGAACTGAGAGATGGAGAAAATCAGAGTACTAAGTGCGTCGTCGGGGGCCCTGAATTCTGTCATGTCTGATGTAACCTCATGAGCACTGAATGAGTTAAACTGCCTGGCAATACAAGAGATGCTCAATAAATGTTACTTTCCATCTCTCCCTCCTTATTTGACTTTGGCAGCTGCCAGACAAGGATTAAAACCATCTTTGTCAGCCAACACTTCTGTTTCTGGCTTTCAGAGGAAAGCCAGTAAGATAGAATGGAAAATAATGAGCACAAAGTCACACCCTAAAACAATGTAAGCTCCCTCTGCATTTTACCAATATTTCTTTAAAAACAGCCATTCTTTCCTCAGTGCACACACATTTCAGACATCAGCCTAGCCATAATGAAGCTGATACCAAAAAAAAAAAAAAAAAAAAAAGGAGACACTTTATTTTCTTGGGGAAGAAGGAGCTGAACTGGTTAAACCCCAAAGTGGAACCTACTGTAGGATACAGGCTTCATAAGCACTTCAACAGGCATGCAATTTTCTTAGGGCCAATTGTATGAAGACACCAATCTGTGTTTGTTTGGCTATTTGCCAGTAGCAAAATAGAGAACAGGCAATCCAGAGTGTTAAAAATACAGAATTTATCAAATCTCTCGGTGTTTAACCTCAGGAAAACAAAAGTGTGTGGTGGTAATTAATGCTAAATACTAATGGTGATTTAAAACTCAGTTATGATGGGACAAGTAAAACCACCACTACTGAATGATGTTTGCAAAATATGCATCTTCTCACCCCTGCACAGTTGTGCAGGTAAACCATTTGCTTGTACAAAAATGCTAGTGGGTGATGATCAAATTGGGTTGTTATGTGGTACAATCTGTGCAGTACGAAAATCTTAAAGGTAATTTCCGAGACCTTACGTTTGTGATGTTTCCAGACACAATAAGCCATGTCATAAAATCGTAGAATTTAGAATTGGAATGAATCTTACAGATGAAAGAAACCAAGGCTCAGAGAGAATTAATGAGTTGGTAAATGGCAAGTGCAGGGACCTCAAGTCATGTCTTCTTGATTTCGTTTGGACATCTCTCTGTTACACCCCATCTCATAAACAATAGCACAGCATATTACAGTTGACAAAGATCCTCTAAATCAGCTAGTGTAACCTGCTAATCTACAGGTAAGAAAATGGGGCCCAGAGAGGTGAGGTTCTTGCCAAAGGTCAGAACAGAATTAGACTAAAATATATTGACCTCTAGACCAGTGCTCACGCCTTATTGCCATGGATAAACATGCTTTATCAAATTCAGTTCGAACCACAAGTCATTCCACCATTTAATTTCTACCAAAGGATGAACAAACTCACAAATACCCAGTCATCATCAGGTAAATCCTGGCAATGTGTAAAGTCTGGTAGTAAAATCCGTGAGAGTCACAGGGTCTCTGAATCAAGTAAATGCATGGTCAAATGTAAGTAAACAACTGAGCTGAAAAACTAAAATCTTCCAGGTGTGTTGTGGTACTTTATCTCTTTCCACAGTCACTGAGATCTATGAGCTGCAGCTATTTCTGATACTGAAACCTCATTGGCTTTAGCAAGAAGACCCTTAAATGGCCTAAAGCATCAGTTCCCTTCTCAGTTCTTGGTTCCTAATTTATTCTGATACGGTAGACGAGATTCCGCACAGAGTATTTGTGTTGTTACAGTTTAAAGTTCGCTGCTTTCTAAATTCCTGTAGGATATGTGTTATATCAAGTAGAGACTGCATAGCTGTAAATAAGTCTCTTTCTGTGTGTGTGTCTCTCTCATTCTCTCTCTAAAAATTAGAGGAGTCAAGTTGTTCTATCTAAGGAATAGGGGGAAGATGAGAAGCAAGCCTCTGAGCTGCCTGTCCGCCTACAGAACACTAACATTGTTAATCAGCATTACAGGCTTGGCCTTGCTTCCCAGGGAAATGGTTGGTAGAGATATAAAATGTTTCAATCCTTTCCAAGCAATGTTGTCCTTGGTGATAGCCAGGAAGGAGGGATTTTTTTTTCATTTATACCTTTTTGCAACCTTGTAGTTTGGAATGGCTAACAATAAGAACCGAATTAATGTCAAATCAGGTTAAAGAAGAATTACCAACTGCTTGTTCTATGCCCAACATGGTGCTAAGCCCTACCAGACATATGAAAAATAATATGGTCTCTGCCCTTGAAGAGTTCACTATTTCTTGGAACAACAATATTTGATAACAAAAACAATAAAATGTTGCTGTCCCTCCGGTATAGTGAATTCTGGTAGGGCTGACCCCTATCCCATGCGGCATGACTCAGAGTGGCAGTCAGAAGGGCAGGGAGGAAACACGGTAGCTCTGAATAGGGAACACTAGGGTTATCTCACATGAACTCATGAGCAGATCCATCCCAGATGCCTGTGACTTCAACCACTCTTTTTTTCTCACCTGCTTTGGCTTTCTGTGACCAAGATTCTTGAGGCTGCAGTGTAAAGGATTCCTCTCCCCACGTTCTATTCCTTAGTCCATCTGGGGTCTGTTGTTATTTGGCTTAAAAGAAGTGTTCTCAAAGTCTTGGAGAAATGGTATGAGTGAGCCCCTTCATTTCTGGCTCATAGCCCCATGACCTTGGACTCAGGGACTGCTGTGAATCTGAACAGATCTTTCCTGTGATCCTGAATGATTAGCCTTAGATCAAATCTGTAGTCTTCATTCTCTCATTCCTGTGAATGAAATGTGATTTTTGTTATTTTTTGTTGTTTTCCTTATTTTTCATCTCCCCAGCTAGTAGCTTAGTCTTTTATGCAAATAATTTTCCTGATGTGTCCGCCTATTTGTTCTTCAGTTATATTCTGACTTGTCTGAGTCTTGGGTAAACAAAGTAGAGACTACAGCTACCACCTCGGAATAAAAAATTGTGGTCAGTCAAACCATTAATCCCCACTGGAGCAAAGCAGATGTGCCTGCCTGCCCTCAGTTCTAACCCATTATCTCAGGCTCTGTTGCCATTACTTTCAAGAAATTTGGAGACAGAGTCAAGATGTTGTGTTTTTCTAAGTAAGTTATTTAGCCTCTTAGAGTCTGTTCTTCCTCCTCTCTAAATAGAGACAATAATAATCCTACCTCCTAACAATGTTGGGAGGATTAAATGAAGTAATACAGGCAACGTGCTAAATATTGTACATGGCCCATGAGTGAATACGCAATATTGGCTTTTATTTTCATCATTATCCTTAATCTTGATCTGAGTATTCATTTCAATTCATTTTTACTGTATCAAAAAAATGTTGTAAGTCAGAGGAAGGCTACAATGTGATCAGCCAGCAGTAAAGGAAGGGAGCATGCTGACTTCAGTCATTCACAGGCATGAACCTGTAACAGATAAGCTCTAACAGAACTTTTTGTTTTTCGATCAGCACTGTAACAATACCAAAAGTCAAAAATGGCAGTAAAGTACTTATATTTCTCCACCCAACAGATCAACCATTATTTTCCTATATTCTTTATTGACATTGTCTATATTCAACGATAATTTTGCAGTTGCTCTTAGAGCAGTTTGGATTCATCCAAAAAGCAAATAGTCCCCTGATGAGCAAGTATTGACTGCCTACTAAGTACCAGGCCCTATCCTAAGCAAATAGGAACACACCATTGCACTCTAGCTGGGGAGAATGAACACCTTGAAAAATTTACAGCCAATCTAAATAAAATATTGTTTTTTGTTTTGCTAGCATGCCTTTTCTTTCACAGCATAAGGAATTCCATATACTGCTATGGAATTAGAGGAATAGTTAAGAAACAGAAGGTGATGCCTATTTCAGGGCTGGTAGTAAAATAGAGAAGTGACTAAAGAATGCCTGACCAATTCATGTATACTAGCGGGGCCCACTGTAAGAGGCATCAGGAATTATTTATATTACAGAAAAGGTAAAGGTAAGAATAATGATATGAAAAGAAAAAGAATGAAAGTTGTTCATGTAACATACTGTGAGATCCAATGCATCATGGGATATCGGCAATAGCGATGTCTTAGAAATAAACAGAAATAAAGAGACAATTATAATATGAAAAAGGGACTATTTATAAAATTGGGGCCTTAAGGAAATGAAAGAAAAGGAAAAGAAGCTCAAAAACTTGTTAAAGTTATTTGTATTCACTGTCACCATAATGTTGATAGGTATCACAAAATAGGAGTGTCAACCAAGAAAGAGAACTCTATGCATTAACAGAATGGTAAGAATAAAATTACGATTTAAAAAAAATTGTTAGATGCCCAAACAAAGTAACAACAAAAACTCCCTTAAATAAATAAGTGGGAAGCTTTTTGCACATTTTGTAAGATAATTTCAAATCTTCTTTTTTACTTTGAATTGTCTTGCTGCTATTGCATTTCTTATGGAAATCACACAAACAAGTACAATGTATACGGGCTACATTGAGATCCTACTGATACATGGTCTTTCTAAGAAGCATTCATTCTCATCAAAAAGAAATGATACAATTGATCATCAAGATAATTAACCTTCTTAAATCTTAGCAAACTCTCACCCAGAAATGAGAGATTAAATGTATTTTATTTGCCTTAGTTAGATGATTACCTAACACTGCTAGAGAAGCAGCATACGAATTATTTTTGGGACAGGGGGTGCCATAGGTTGAGTATTGGTGAATTTTATGTCTTTCCTCTGATCAGTTGTTGTCCATTATTCACTAATAGGAGGGATAATTTAATTAGTGTCAATCATTTGTATTAAAAGTAATCTTGCAAAAAATATCCCTTAAACTATCTTAAATCTTCATAAATTGAACACTAAAAATTATCATTCCAATGCAATGGAATATAAATCAGCTGTTAAAATAACACAGACACACACAAATGTATTTAAAAATGTTATGGGAATCACATGAATAATTAGTATATATACACATCTCACAGATATGGAAAGATATTCAAGATAGGTATTAAATTTAAAAATTCTAGTTATATAATGGTATCGTATGCATAGTTTGATACTCTTTAAAAAAAATGCAGGCCAAGCATGGTGGCTCAGACATATAATCCCAGCACTTTGGGAGGCCAAGGTGGCAGGATTATTGAGGCCAGGAGTTCGAGACCAGCCTGGGTAACAAAGCAAGATTCCAGCTCCAGAAAAAAAATAATAATAATTAGCTGAATGTGGTGGCATGTATCTGTAATCCTAGCTACTTGGGAGGCTGAGGCACAAGGATTCCTTGAACACAGAAGTTCAAGGTTACAGTGAGCTATGATCATGCCACTGTACTCTAGCTGGGGCAACAGTGTAAAACTCTGTCTCTAAAAAAAAATTAAATTAAATTAAATTAAATTAATAAAAGGAAAATACACATATAGAATTATTTCTGGAAGGATACACAAGAGATTATGAACAGTGACAATCTCTAGTAAGAGGTGTATTTGTATTTTTCACTTTATATATTTTCATGTCTTTGTGTTTTTTAATTATGAGCATGAATTATCATAATATGAGCTATTTTAAAACTAAACAAAAATTAATACCAAATCTCTAAGTGCAGCAAATGGCAAATATCAAATATATCAAAGAAAAAATTGAAGGCTTACGAAAGTGAAATCATTATTTAGTCCAAAAAATGAGATAATTTTAAATAAAAAGAAATGTCTTATGACTCTAAAATAAAACAACTAGAACATAAATGCTAAACAATACATTAAACACATAAGTTGCCATGTGTTAACAGAATTAAACTACAAACAAAACTATGAAGCAAATGGTTCCCTTTCAGTCAATTTGCTTTAATTATCAAGAATCAAATATATAAATGGAAATTTTCTCAAAGAACTTTATGAGTTTCCCCATGAATATGCATCTAAAAGACAGAAGGCCTCTTTTCCTTCTTCCTAACCACACTCACGCACACACAGCTCTGCCATGCACTATCAACATATGCTCACTCCTGAAGAGAAATTTAATTTCATGACCCACCTAAAATATCGACATCTAAATGTAGACATTCTTTTCATTGGAATAGCTGCTGCAACCATACCCTTACAAGGTAAAGAAACACTTCAAATGAACATATACATTTCTGTGGCATGTCCAATGGTCATTTAACATATGACACATGCAAAAGGATAGACAGGCTTCAGGGTGAGAGAAGCTCTTCCACTGCTTTACCCGCACTGGGCCAAATTGTGCCTGTTATCATGACACATATCAACTGTTTCACTCCTTTCAGCATTCATGTTGAAAACCACGGGGGATTCTCATAAATGCCTAACTTTGTTATAACAATGGCAAGACCAAAATAGGAATGCCTGAATTCTTATTTTGGTCTTTCCATTAATCTAATTACTATTTATGATCCTCCATATTTATTCCCCAGTCCACCATGGGGAATAAATATGCAGGATCATAAACAGTAATTAGACCTACAAATATCATATACTATGGTTCTGACCATAACCTCCAAATCCTTCACCAAAGGATTGGTGAAGCCTTAAGCTGGTCCCGTTTGAATCTTCTTTCATGTCCTTTTCTGCTCAAGTTCCACACTGGCATAAGAAAAATTCCTCTTCCTTACATAAAAGATTGTGTGTGTTTATTGGTAAATATTATTACCAATGATGAATCTTATAACCATTTATTGGCAACCTACTATCTGTCAAGCAGTATACCAACCAAACTGCACATATTTTCCAAATTCTCATAACTCTATTAAAAAAGAGAGCTCAGAGAGGTCACATAGTTTAATAATTGTCAAGACTGTGAAGGCAATGAAGTTGGTTACCTACAATGGGATCAGGAAATAGGATGGAAGTGATACAGAAGGGATACAGATATACTCTTTACATAGTTTTGACTTTTGGAAGCATGTTAATGTTTTACTAATTAAAAATAAAATTAAATCAACCAAGACGAGAAGGGGAAACAACTAAAACAAAAAATAAACTGCAACTTTAATTTAAATGTAGGCCATAGCTAAACTGAAGCAGGCCAAAGAACTAATCCAAGTAATTTACAAACACAGTATTTGACTATGTATTCTCAGTCTTGATTGGGGGATGTAATGGGATAAATACTGAAAACAAATCCTGAATTCTGTTTAGTAGGCTTATTTATTTATTTTGTAGTGATATGGGCAAAGCAATTTGGGGATCATTTTAGGCACATTACAGATTGAATAAGTGTGCTGATGTTGTTGAGATCCAGGGTTCTCACTGTGAAGAAGGAACTTACAAATATAGAACTGAAAAAGGCGATAAAGAATCCTATGGGAATGAATTAAAACAAAAGCATCAGTGTGAATTTATGATTTCTAAAATATGCATATGTATGTATAGGCATATATAAATACCCATGCATAGGTACATGTGTATATAGAGGTGTGTATACCTATGTCTACCAACATGCATATATTTCCTATCTCTGGCCACTGAAAGCACCTAGAAATAAAACCACCACAGCAGCAATGAGCACACTTATCTTGCCTATTTTGGTGTCTAATATTTCTCCCTAAAAGGAACCAGGGCTTCTCAGAGAGATGATTGATTACAAGAATGGAGTGGGATAGGTACAAGATGAGCCTACAATGTTTTGTTATAACAGAAATAAAGTACCAGGAAAAAAAAAAGATGGAGACCAGCTTGAAGGAGCTCATACTGGCCAAATCTGGAAAAAATTTAATGACAAAATAAGTGAGTATAGTAATGAATTATAAACCAAATTACAAGATTGAAGTTCATACATTCATACTGATGATAAATATTAATAGATAAATCCATAGGTTAAAAAGCAAGGCCTCTTGCTTACAGTAGAATACTGTGTCAAGTAGCAAATGTGGAAGAAAGGCTGGAGTTGAATAATTATTTGTTTGCAAAGATTGATTCAGGCAAAAGTCACCAATGAATGCTAAATATAGGGGAAATTTTTATGAGGAGCAGGATGGTTTTCAAGCAAGCCTCAGGTTACTTATTAGTCACAAAGGAAAAAATAATAATCATATAGTGAATAAGTAGTATAACACCTTCACTGTATCATCAAAATTAATATCACTAATGAAGGACAAGTAGACATCATTTGCTTCCAGATGTAATACACCGAAGAAGACATAACACTGCTTATGTGGTATTCTAGCCAGGAGTTTATAATTTGAATTAAATCATGAGGAAATATCAAAAAACTCCAAATAAGGAATATTCTATATTTTTGTGTACTTTTAAAACATCAACATCATGGAAGACAAATAAAGCCTGTGAAAATATTCTAAGGAAAGGTTAATAATTAAATGCAATATTTAATTCTAAACTGAACCCCACCCCCTACATACTAGAAGAAAAAAATGCTGTAAAGATGTTTAGTTATTGTGTTAATGGATAAAATAGACATTTAAATGGTAGACTAGGTAAAATTCATTGTTATATTTATTGAAGTTGAACATCATATTGCAGTTATATATATAAAAGTGTCTATTATAATGATATAGACATTAAAATATTTAGGGGGTAAAGAGCATGATGTATATGTATTACTCACAAATTGTTCATGAAAAATATGTATATGCACATACACACACTATGGAGACAGATGACAGATATTTTCTTACATTGAGGAGTTAGCTCAAGAATGAACAAAATTTTAACAGGAAGAACATAAGATTGTGAATTATAGCACATTTATATATAGCTTCAACATTTTATGTTAAATAAATGATGATACGTGAGAGTAAACAAACTACTTCACTTTCCGTGGTACAGATATATCTTGAGAAGACAAAAGGCAAAAATTACAATGCTTCTTTAGAAACAGTCATTGTCCTCTTGTATTTTCCCGTGAGTTACCTAAGAAATTAATCCAATTCTCCACTCCATTTTAATTGTGTCTTTCCCTGTGTCTCCTTTCCTCATTGTGGGTTAACAATAATGCAAAGATTCTCTGAATGCCAGGAACTGCAAACATGCCCACGTGCTCATCCACTTAGATTTGTTTTATTTCAGTTTTAGGATTATTTGATGGTAATTATATTAAGCCACTAATTTGTAATTGAACTAGTCCCAAATGAAGGACTAATCTCTAAGATCACTCAGTTAGAATCTTTACAAATAGTCATATTCAGGTATATAAAATTGATTAAAATGCCATAAACCCCATGTAGACTATAGTATCCTAAGGCAATTTTTAAAATATGTATGTTCCTACTGTATACTTTAGATGCCTTAACTTTTAAAACTATTTTATTATGGAAAAGTAGAGAGCATCATATAATGAACTCTCATGAACCTATAATGCAGCTTCACCAGTTATCAACATGGTTTCAACTATAAGCTCAATTCTTTTTTTTCTTTTCTTTTTCTTTCTTTCGTTTTTTTTTTTTTTTGAGACGAAGTTTCGTTCTGGTTGCCCAGGTTGGAGTGCAATGACACGATCTCATCTCTGCCTCCTGGGTTCAAGCGACTCTGCTGCCTCAGTCTCCTGAGTAGCTGGGATTACAGGCATACACCACCACACCCGGCTAGTTTTGTAGTTTTTTGTTTGTTTGTTTGTTTTAGTAGAGATGAGGTTTCTCCATGTTGGTCAGGCTCATCTCCAACTCCCAACCTCAGGTGATCCGCCCGCCTCAGCCTCCCAGAGTGTTGGGATTACAGGCGTGAGCCACCGCACCCAGCCTCTTTTTTTTCTTTAAAAAAAATTCGTATCTCTTGACCTTCTCCCCACTGCACTCCTCCCCTGCCCCTGGTAACCGTAATTCTACTCTCAACTTGTAAGTTCAACTTTTTAGGATTTCATGTGTAGGTAAGGCCATGCAGCACTTGTCTTTCTGGGCCTGGCTTCTTTCTCTTAACATAATGTCCTTCAGGTTCATCCATGTTGTTATAAATGACAGGATTTCCTTCTTTTTTAAGGCTGGACGGTATTTCATTGTGTACATACCCTGACTAAATTATTACTGAAGCAAAGCTCAGATACTATATTATTTCATTTATAAATACTTCAGCATATATCTATTAGGAAAAAATATTATTACATCAAATATTTTAATATTAATTTTAAAACAATTTTAAATTGAAACTTTACTTTCTTGTTTTTGTCTTTGTCTTGATGGCAGTTCTTAAGCTTTCTCTTTGATCTCTAACCCTCTCAGTATAATATTGAGACATACAAAGGCAGAGGCATTGCTTAAAGTCTAAGAAACCTCCTCCAGATTATAAATAGCCTACAGAGTTATGCTCAGAATCTGAAGCTGCATAGCCTTAACATTTTAAAAATCACTTTATTGTAAAATAAATGCAGATAGAGCAGTCTAGATGAATGCATAGCTTAACAATTATTATAAGACAAATGTCCTTTTAACCATCACATCCTTGGTTACCTCAAAAGCCTCTCCATGCGAACTGTCTCAACCACAGTCATTCCCTTCCCAGAAAAACAGCCACACACTTGATCTTTATAATTATTCCCTCTTGCTTTGCTTTATAGTTTTATTATTCAAGCTTGCAAACCTAGATTCGATAGTCTAGCCTTGCACATTTTTTAAAAATCTTGGTATATGTTTCTGAAGCTCCATATCCTTTAAGACAGAGTGCATGCTTATCCCATTGAATGTTCACTGCCTTTCCCATCCATGAAAAGTAATCAGGTTTTATCATTTTAAATATTCTTTCCTTCAATGTATCATTACTACAGCTAAAATATACTCAACCAAACCTACACAATGATTAAAAGCAAACACTTTTTTCCTGATGTAAGCAGACAAATTAGTCCAAAACACTTTGATTTAGATTGAGGTGGGAAGCACAAAGCACATTTTATAATCTCAGCCAACATTAGAAAACCTCACAGTAAGTATTCCATTGTATTTTGAACATTTTCTGATGGCGAAGTTTCCTTAGTTGTCATGACAATATTCACAATCTTTACAATATGGAAGCAATTATGGAGTACCTTGGAGGTTAAAAGGAAAAAAAAAAAAGAAATGAAAACTTCTAGAAAACAGTGTTGATTTAGGATAATTAGGGAGATCACGGACTAATACATTTTTATCAGTTTGGGGTATAACATTTTTTGAAAATTCTTCCGTATACACTATCATTGATTAGGATAGTAATGTGGTAAAAATGACATAAGTGTGATTGAAGAAAAATATTAAGAAGGGCATACATTAAATTATGAATCCCCATTTTTGTATCCTCTGTCTTTTGACTGTCTGTTATGCTTACACGTCATGAGGAAAAGTTCAGAAGCACAGCTTATGCTGCAAAAGATATCCATTTCAGGCAGGGTGTCAGCAAAAGCCTTCTTCCAGTAAGATAGTAAAATAACAAATTGTAAAATGCTTTTCTTCATTTATGTTTTAGAGTCAGACTTAAATTAGAAAGAAACTGAGAAAAAAAATCTCTAGCATTAGTCTCGATATTTGGTAAAGAGGATTACAATAACATTACATCAGTTGATTCTTGGTAAATATTTTGTATCTTGGTGAGAGTGATAGGTCCTAGAATTTTATTCTTTTGTTTCCCTTCAAATTTCCTTCCTGCTACAAATCTAATGCACTAGAAGGAAAAAAATGTGTAATTAATCATCTATTAGCTCTAATATCATACTATTAATATAAAAATTATTTCCCCCCTTTTGAAATAGTTTTATGAGACCTGAAAGAATAATCCAGATTTTTAAATTCCTGGAGGTACTAATAAACAGTAGCATTGTTAAATTTTGGTCATACTTATTACCCAAAACAGTACTAGGTGGGGAGATAACTACAATACTATTATGCATTTACATCAACTACGTTTATGTTAAGCTATATTTTCCATCAATATTAAATATGAAAATACAGGCACAACTGAGTAAACATATGAAATGATGAAGCATTTGTTAAAATATGCTATAAATGTACTTCTCACTAAATCCTGTCACGTATTTTTCCTTAAAAACCTAATGATTCGAGGTCATTGTTTATCTGTGGGATCTTGATATTACTTTAAGCTCTTGAAGAGCCTAGCAAAGATGTGACCTCTGTCCTAAGTTTTATATTTCAAATTCCTCTAAAAGGGAAAAAATGACTTCAAGATCTGGTCACTATTTCTCAGCTGTCAAAAATGTCTTTTTTCTGGTAGTAGAGAAATATCATATTGCACTGTTTTGTTTCAAGGTCATCTGTCAAGAGTCTCAATTTACCTGCAAGTCCTGATGGATCTTAAACATCAATAAATGACCCACTTCTACTTTGCAATATAAAACTGAGTCTGTTCTTGAGTCATCTAATAAGACTACGAGTGCTTTTTTAGCAGCATCGGCAGTAAATACTTAAAAGTATCACATCTAGTTCTTTTTTCTTTTTCTCTTGAGAGGGGACAAAGATATCTCCTCCTAAGGAATAGGCACTTTCTGGCATCATCTCTTTGTCAAACAGTTCACCTCATAATGAAGCAATAACCTTTCTATATACAGAATCTTTTTTAAAAAAATTTGTTCCTATTGTGAGAGAGGCACAATCTCTGCCTGGATTGTCCATAAGGCACTCCTTTGTGTGCTTTCTCTCTATTCTCATGGAATGTAAAGCATTCTTTCACATTGAAACACCAAACAGCCATCTGGACCACACAGTAGTGGGCAGTTTATTAAAGGGAAGTTTTTAAAAAGGAAACAACAAGAACCCATTTTATTCTTTACATTATAAGTGTAAGAACATCAATTGTCAATGAAATTTATTTTTGCGTGATCCTGAGTACCTCTTTGCTGTTGTATGGAACACTCAACATTTCTTTTCACTCAAGAAGCCTAAATAGGCGGATATATGACTGGATAAGTTATTTAATGTGTTTTCCATAATTACCATTAATGCTAACCATTGTCAAGGCACTATATTTTAAGTAAACTGGCTCTCTCCATCATATCCCCATCCATGCCATTATTGTTTATCCAACAGAGGTCAGAAAATTCATTTATTTATTTATTCAGGCATCAAAAATATTTGTACTTTCTACATGCAAGGCACTCTTCTTAGTGTTTGAGAACATTCAAATAAATTATTTTTTAAAAAGGCCCTTGTTTTCAAGAACCCTAGGCTTTTATAGAGACAGTAAGATGTGCTCTCAAAAACCCACAATAGAAAGCAATGCTATTTGAGTGGTAAAGGGAAGGGAACTGTGTATTGGTCTTCTAAGTGCATTCACTTGTGATCTCATATAATTCTTACAGCAACGCACCCCCAGGAGTATTATTATCATTCCCTTTTTTAAAAGATAAAAAAATGACAGAACTTGCTGAAGCTCGTGGGATTTTAAAGTGGATCTCTGTGAGTCCAAAGCTCATGCTCAGTCTAGTAGGAACAAGCTTAAACTTTCAGGAAAGGAAAAGGCTATGCCATGCTGATGTGGTCAGGGGTACCAAGACTACAAAGAGAAGTGAGGTTTAGAGAGAAAGTATTCCAGGACTAGGGCACAGGGAAGGAAGTGAGGCGGGAGAGAGAACTCACTTAAGGAACAGCAAGAAATAGTGCAGATAAACAGTGGAAAATGAGGCTAGAACTAGTAGCTGTGGGCCTGAGGAGTAAGACCATTTAGTGGTCAACTGTGAAGGTTGCACTTTTTTCTGCAACCAGCAGTTTCACTGGAACATTCTGATCAAGGACACGGGATAAACAATGCCAATTTTCCAAAAAAAAAAAAAAAGGAAAAGAAAAGAGAGAAAAGAAAAGAAAATTCTGCCAGTAGGAAAAGAAAAGAGAGAAAAGAAAAGAAAATTCTGCCAGTAGGAAAAGAAAAGAGAGAAAAGAAAAGAAAATTCTGCCAGTAGAGTACAAAAACATGCCAGAGGGAAGAGACACAAACTATTCCATCATTCCTGGTGTAAACCACATTTCTGGTTTCTGGGTTGGCCCAGGAAGTTGCCAGTCATGCTTCCTGTGGTGTGTGGTGAACACGTTCGTTCCTTCTTGTGTGAAACTGGCAGTTCCTTCTTAGGTCTAAATGTGTCATGGGGAAGTGCTCCTGTGGCGACAGGAATAAAGAAGCAAGGCAAGAAAAAGAGTCAAACTTGTTTTGTTGTAATTCAAATCATAATTTTACTCCCTGAGTAAGCTCAACTTTTTCATGCATTTTTTTTTTTTTTTTACAAGAAGGTCAATGTTTATTCTAGGCATGAGAGGAGGAGAGAGTCTGGGGTCATTGTCACTTCATGAATACCTTTCACAAAATCATACCTAACAAAAGTTCTAGAAGGACTAAATGGAGAGGTTTAGAAGGGTGGCAACCAGCTTAAAAGGAAATGGCATTTTTGGAGCTTCTGTAGCATACTAATTGAGGTTGAGGGAGGAGGTCAGTGCTAGGAGACATAGATATGTCCAGATATTGCAGGAGTGCCCAAACCCTGAACCTAAACCACTCTCAATTTTCCTTTATCATAGGGTATTGGTTCCTTCCGCTGATTGCATATTAGAGTCACCTGAAGATTTTTGAAAATATACCTGTATCCAGGCCCCACTATTAACAGTTTCTAAATTACTTGATCTTGGGCATTCCTCCCCATCAACCCCCCACCCCATTTTAAAAATGAGGTTTAATTTACATAGTGTAGTACACATAGACTTTTTTTGTCTACAGTTAGATGAATGGGTGCAGTTTTTTTAAACTTAGATGCCATAAAATTCAGAGATGAACATTCTTTGACCTTCAAGTTGCAAGCTTTGTCTATAAGGATAGATGAAATTCAGAGACCTAGCAGAAATGGGAATAACTGTTCAAATTACCTTTAAAATATATTTTGGACTGCACTTAGTATAGTTAGGCAAGGGTCACTATATAGAATCGTTTTCATTTTAGGTTATGTAACACTGGATTCACACTGCACATCAGTGAACTCTGAAGACAATGCATCAGGAGGCCAGAAGATTCTTTCCCTTTGTGTATCATTCCACTGACATAGCCTGAAAGCTTGTTATAGAGGAACGATTGTTTAAAAAAGTGAGTCCAGAGGGCTGTTCTTGGTGGTACAATCTTGGCCCCAATGCTTTAATAAAGATCCTTGGATGATCCTGTTATTATGTTTGGAAACGATGGAAAAGGGAGCTCAGAGGGAATTCTGGCAGCAACAGCATATCTAAAGGCAAAAGCCTTGCCTTGTGTTGTGCTTCCAAACATAAAATCATCTGCCTGGAAACATACCAGGGAGTATGAAGGAATCAAACCCAGAGGAGCACTAAGGTAGGGAAAACAGAATGAGGAACTTAGGACATTGTTTGATTGCCTTGTCACAATTAAAACTGCTTTGGAAACACTGATAAGAGAGAGGATCAAGAATTTTATCGGTATGAAAAGAGTGATTTTGGTAAACATGTTAAGCAATTAAACATGCAAGATATAACTTTATTGTTTGATGTTTATTTCTAGCACTCTTTCTGGGAGAATTGATGACACACTGAAACCTAATTTCTGGAACCAGTTTTTGGAAGCTCGGATTTTAAATTCTTATTGGCTATTGACAATAAGCAAACAAACTTAACATAGCAAAGAAACCACACAGGATTTTCATTTCAACATTAGGCCTAGAAAAATATTGTCATAATTTTAACATTCTAATTTCGAAGGGATGGTGAAAATGAGTGAATAAATTTTATATGTAAGTTTAGTTATCTAAAAGGAAGATTTTAGTATTTGGAAACGCAGGCACACCAACGAAACATCACAGAGTCATCATTTCCCTAGGTGACTATATATACAATTCACTATAGTTCACCATAGTTTTACCTGGTTTACCATACTAGGCCAGCTCTAACAAAATTCTGACATTAATTATCTCATTTAATACAAGCTTTTATGGTGTTGGTCCTGTTTTTATTATTCCCTGTGTTACAGATGAAGGAATTGAGAAGTTAAATAACAAATCCAAGGTCACCTACCTAGCAGAGGGAGATGCAGGACTGGACTCCAGGCAGTGCGGTTTCAAACCCAGGGAGAAGCACAGAATTAATATGTCAAGTCCCCTCAATCATGTTCAATATACAGCATCAGTAATATACTCCATGGCCTCCAGTGGAGCCTGTTCAGAGGCAGGATTGGGAAGGCAGGGAGTTGAAGCTCAACCCTGGCTTCCCCTCCCCTCACCCTCTAAGTGTTGGTCAATCCTCACAAGACGTATCAAACAATCAGGTAGTTGTTTTGTTTTTTTCTCCAACCTCTCTCTTCAAAATGAGCAGGACAGTCATAGCTGTAGACAAGGCCAGCAGTTGAGGTGGTTCCCCTCTGCATATGACCCTGGAAAGCAGAGGATGGATGATTCAGAACAGTGTCGGCAGCAGGCCCTGGGGAGGTGGCTGTGCCTGGGCTTGGATGAGTGGTTCTAAGGAGGCCTCTCTGTCTCTGCTGTGATTTGTCCCTGTGCTCTTAAACCCACTATTCAATTTTTGGACCAAAGGAATGTTTCTGGAGAAATAATAGTGAGACATAATACTAACTGCAGGTGTTGTTCAAAGCACTTCACATTTATAACTCCTCTCATCCTCATTGTAATCCTGTGAGGTAGGTCATAGGGTCACCAGCTCATCCCTGTTTGGTTAGGACATTCCTGATTTCAGCACTGAAAGTTCTATCACAGATAAACTGGAATGGTTTTTCATTCAAGGAGGTACTATTCCCTATAAAAGATAACAGAGGCCGAGAGAAGCTCAGTTACTTGCTAAAGATGACAGCATTAGCAAGTTCAGAGCCAGGATTGAAGCCAGGTGGTCCTACTCCAGAGCCTGCACACGTAACCAATAATAATACGTAAATTATCTTTTTTGAGGACAGGGGAGATTTAAGGATGGACCAATAACAATATGCTAATCCCATCACAAAGACATTTGAGCTGGGAAATCAGAAAAGGGAAGAGATTATTGGGAACCTGACATTGTTTCACTGAACTCTCACAACTTTAAGTGTTAGGGGTTATTATTCCCATTTTGAGGATGAAGAAACAGAAACTCAGAAAAGTTCAGCCTTGCTTACAATCATAGAGGTGAATTTCAACTAACTCTTGCTGTTTCTGGAGTCAAAGATAATTCATTGCATCTGTCTACTTTTAACAAGAACTAACATTTGTGGAGCACTTTATAGTCTGCAAAGCCCTGTCACATGCACCAACTCCTTTGACCCTCAGTAGCACACCTGAGGTGAGCATAGCAGTAATAACATTTTCACTTTCCCATGAAGGCACTGAGGATCTGAGAGGCTGCAGTTCTCTGAGGTCACAAGGATATCATGTGGCCGAACTGAGACTAGAAACCGAGTTTTCTGAAAAGTTAAGATTCCTTTATTCTTTCTTCCTAACCTTATTAGAATATATTCTGGAGGATATGAGTGAGCAAGGGGGCAATACAGTGGATAGTGAACTCTAGTTCCAGAAATAAAAGAATGATAGAAGTGGTAGGCAAGGAGGTAATTAACCATGGGAACTTCTAAATAGGCAAACAGGAGCAAGGAGAGAAGAGGCCTTGAGTTTTTGACATTTTGGCAAAGATGAGAACAAATAGTACACACTGTGTAAAAAAACTCTTCTGTTTCAAACTCATTCATTCATTTATTCAACAAATTCTTAATGAATGCTTAACATGTGTGAAGCAAGGGGGCGGTCCAAGAGTGAGAAACGTGGACGCAGGCCAACTAGACACACTGAGCTCACAGTGTGGTGAAGAAGCAGCACCACTGCTTTTCATACCAATCCTGGCTCTTCCCACGCTGGCTAGAGGTTGGGGGCAGCTAGTCTGTGTGGCTAGTTTACCAGATCATGGTTTAAAGTCTCCCACCTGTGGCTGATTGTAAGCTATCAAGGTGATGGAACTGGCTCACAAAATTCCTGAAAATTTAACAATCAGTTCTCCAGGCTCAGCCCACCACTGAAACCATCCCCCACTCCACTCATTCTACCCTCCTCATATAGTTAACAGTGGAAATTATTATTTCTTACAAGTTCTAAAGGATTTCAGGAACTGTTTCCAGTACTAGGAAGGTAACATCAAACTGCACAGTAGTTTTGAGTTTCAGCCCAGAGGGATAGAAGTCAGGGCAAAGAAATGCAGTAATATTCCAAAGCGTATCTGTTGAGTCTTGCAATAAGACTGGCTGAAGCGAATTTAGAGCCTGCGGAAGATATATTAGTACGATCAGTAAGCCCAAGTTTTACCGCATGAGATTCTTACCTGGGATACAAAACACAGTGATCCACCAACAAACCACGTTGGTCTGCATTTGGCTGAAAATACACCCTTAAAATTGCCAGTAAGTAGATTGGGCAGAGAGCAGGGCCTGGGTTCAGGAAGTGAGAAACTTGCGGGGAGAGAATGCAGGCAAGGGCCCAGAAGGCAGAGCAGGGAAAACTCCAAAGCCTCATGAATCCTACCTCATAATTTTGTCTGAGGCTGGTGAAATATGCACATGTTGAGCTATCAACAGATATAAAGGGGTAATGATAATAAAATCCAGTCAAAAAATAAAGTAAGGTAACATGGAAGGATTTCTGGGCCATCTTTTCTAATAACCTTGCAAAAGACATTTGACAGCAAATAAGAGTTTACAGCTGTATGGCTTCCCATAGAGATTAAAGGCTAGGCTTGGCAATACTCTGCAGTACTTAGCAGCATGTGTGAAATTACTCATCATGGAAATGCTTCTCATTTTGTACATTTTATTTATTTATTTTAACCACGGTATGAGACTGAATTCTTTCTAGATGCAGTAAAATTAACCGCCAGATTGTTTTTAGGGGTAGCACAAAAATTTCTACACACTGAAGGAAGTAAAAAACACTAAAAGTAATGTTTGCTACATAAAAGTTCCCGAAGACCTGCTCAATTGAAAATTGTTTATGTAATGCTTGAAGGCATTTAATAATCAGAAAATGTTGCAAATTCATAATAAGAAATTGGTCAAATGAGCTGGTGGTGACAAGATATTAATTCTTTCATTAATACAAATTATATAAATAAAACAGTACAAGATCTTTGCTTGTTAAACAAATTACAAAAAAAAGACCAACCACCTAGACGAGACAGCATTTAGCCTCAAGGATGATGCCACAGCCGCTGCTATTCACACAGATGAAAAGATGATGGTAAAGGAGAGAAAGTGCAAAATTCCAATATAATAGTTTATCATCGTCTATTTGCCAATAACACTCACATAATGTTTGACTGGTTAAATAGCATAACTGACATATGCATAAAGGCTCTTCTGAAACAATACATTATTGTAAATTTTGAGAACCTGGGATGGTTTCTACAACAATGTCTTGAAAAATTAGACATCAGAATATGAGGATATATTTTGTAATTCTTCGCTACAGTATCCATTTCTCCCTCCCCATAATTAGAAATTACAATTTGACAATATAACAAATGAACATCAAAATTCAATAGGTGCTTCTTTTAGAAGCCAGATTCTTTTCTTTATGTATTTATACTACAACCATCCCCAGCTGTTACTCCAAATGACACTGCGTTCCAATACTCAGATAATCCAAGTTCCTAATTAAAATTAGAAAAAAACTGCATACCACTACAACAAAAAAATCAGAGACCCTCACAACATGCAGCTCAAACAAGTTACCTGGGGAGCCTTATTTGCTACTATTTTTGTTTGTTTTCTTTAAATTATAAAATCAACATCAAAGGAAAGTTTTTGAAAAGTTAAAAAGGTCAACTGTCTTTCTGGATACCAATATAATTATTTTCAGTTGTGTATCTGCTATTGCCTTCTTGGGCCTGGTGCATACATATCTTATATAGTCACAATTGTAGCACAAACTCAAATGTATATTACTTTGATTATTTTCATGAATGCCTTTTAGTGGTTATTCACTGTTTTTATTTTCCCCTCGGTGAATATCCATTAAGTACCTAAAACTGTACCTGGCACGTTATAAATGTCATAAATAAATAATAAAAGATGCCTGGAATGTTACACTGCCCAGAAGCTCCTAAAAGGATGTTCCATTTTATGCTAAACTGAATGCCCTCAGGTTCCAGGCAGAGCAGAGCCACATTTGCTACCGAGAGAGAAAGGGTGAGTTAGTTAATGAATCACTCCATCCTTTGCACTTTCTTCTGAGCTGTTTCAAGTCTCTCCTCTGGCAAGATGCAGCAGCTTCAGGCCTGATAAGAGCTTCAGGTTCTGCCAATGTGGCCTTGGGCTTGTTATTGAAGACTGTGCCTGCCATTGATTGTAATGGCTGTATGGGGACAAGGAGGACACATTCTTCCTTTGCAACTACTGTTTGCTTTCCTCTGATAATGAGATCAAGCAGCCCACACTCTGGCCAATTGATGCTTGTGGGAGCAAACAGGGACAGTTGATAGGAGTGGCAGGTGATAGTGAGGACTGCTGGGGCTAAAAGAAATCCATCCCACTTCAGTGTGGTGCAGCATGAAAAATGAACACCATGGGCTTCACCTGAATAAGCCACACTTTCCCAATGCCAATGTCACTCTGCTTCAGGTAGTCTCCTGTGGTGGCTGCCTGAATTCAGCCTACTACATTGTAAGATACATGAGTGTATGAAATCACAGGCACGAGAACAGTCCTGTACACATTCTCCCCTTGCCTGGTCCTCAATTAGGGTTGTGCATATTAAGAAAGTAAGTAGATTATTCTGATCACTTCCTATTGAACAGAATAGCTCAACAGTATCTCAAATACCATCTCAATGGACTGACTAAATTAATGTAATACTTCTTGGCTATTTAGTGGAACAAGCCTGGACATAGGATTTAGACAAATCCAGGTTCAAATTCTGTCTCTGACACATAATACATAGTTTGTATTATGTCGTATGACTAAACTTCTTAGCACCTCAGTGTCCCCTCTTGGAAAATGGAAAGAAGAATGCCAACACTGTAGAAGTGTGTTAAATAAGATAATTTGAAATAGCATTAGTAGCACACAGTATACACTCAACCTCAGTTTTCCCCACATTTCCAGAGACAGTGGTCTTCCAGTTTGAAAATCGTCATAGAAAATAGAAGTCTACAGCTATTTCAGAAATTTTGAAAGCTTGTTAGAAGTCTCTAATGCCCACTGCCTCTTTGTAATTATGTGAGATCAGCTCAGAGACTTGATTGTATTTATGGCCATGTGTGCAGTTGATCTAAGAAAACACCGGACTCGACCAGAAGACAGATCCTAGGCCTTCACAGGGTAACTTACACAAAGAGAAGCCCGACAGCAAATCCTGCAGAGCTCAGATTTCCTGTGATAGAATTCAGCTCTAGACATAAATTACATGGTGCTTACAAGGCAAATGAAACACAGTCTATCAAGATGGAATCACCAAGCTTGCACCTCACAACCAAAATGGATGTGATTGAAACAAGTTTCTTTGTAGAGTCTTATTTCAGATTCTGACATTTTCTTAGAGTATGTTTAAAATTTTCTGAAGTAACTGAAAAGTAATTGTATTTTTTGGCAACATAGAATCCCTAGGAAAGCACTTAAAATGCAGCAACTGCTGGCATAGAAGAGGAGACCTTGCTTGATTATAGATATTCTGCCAGAGATTTAAAAGTATACTGAAAAATTGCAACTGAATTATCTGACTTTATGCAAATAACACTTTCTTTGCCTTCAACACAGAATGTAGTTAATTTACCAGTCTGCTAACAATTCTTTACCAGCCTATTCGCAGGATAAACAATATAAGATTTGAAGAAAATGAGTGATGAGTAATAAAAATGTGAAGTTTTCAGAAAATGAGTGAAAGGATAAAACTAGAAGGATCTCCTTTATGTGTACATTAGGCAAGTCCAAAAAACCATGGTGATAGAAAGCTAAGCTCAACTGCTCTGTTTGGTTTGTCTCCTTGTTTACTTGGTTTGTTTTGTGTTTTGTTTAATTTTTCCTGATGGACCATTTGATTGTTTTGTACTTTGTATGGGTTTTTAATTCTACAAGTAATACATGTATATATTCTTTTCAAAAATAAACAGAACATTAATTTGAAAGGTAATCTCTCCATTGACTACCACTATTAATTTTGGTGTCTGCTCCTGCCCCACTAACAAGATTGACATATATCTCTCAACAAACAGATAATATATGTTACTTTTTTTTTTGGTTGGGCTTTCTGTAAATGGAACTATACAATATGCATCATATTTCAACTTATTCACTCAATAAAAGTTTTTAGATCATTCCCTGTTCACATATATTTCATCCCTTTGAATTATTCTATGGTACTCTATTATATGAATATAGCAACTTTTAGTTGGTCACTCCATTATAAACATTTAGATTGTTTCCAATTTTGCTACAGTTAACATCCTTACATACTTCCTTATACATATTTGCTAGTGTTTCCCTAAGCCAGCTATACGGAAGTGGTAGGAACATTTAAAAACTGAAAATCTGTAGAATGTCCTCCGAAGAGACTGTGCTGCAACTTACTAGCCATGTGACTTTGATATAGTTACTTCCCTTTTCTGTGCCTCAGTTTCCACATCCCTAAAATGAGGGAGATTAGTATCTACCTCATGAGTTGTTCTGAGGATTAAAAGTGTACATGCATGTAAAGTGCTTAAAACAGTGCCCAGGACAACATAAACTGATATGTCATTTCTTATTATCAAGATTTCTACTACCATGCACGAGAGCGCCTATAGCCCCACATTGCCTCCAGCACAGTCAACTGTCCAGTTGTTTGATGTTCTCCCATCACATGGGGAAAATGTTGTATCTCCTTGGATCAACCACCCTGCCAGGTGTGAACAGGTCCTCAGCTTTCCTCTCCAGAATCCTCGTAAGTCTCCATGGGAAGAAGGGGCTAGGCTTGGCAACCAGCATCCTGGCAGCTCATGTGGGATTCCTTATCAACTCTGCAGTGACTTGGTGGGACACTTACCATCCACACAGCCTGCAAGGAGTGGTCCAGATTGTCTTTATACTGACTGTGGGTTAGGGAGGGGCTGAGCTAGGGGCAGCAGTGGCTGGTGTGTGGTGTGACCCTCACAGTGTGTCAGGGCTGTAAAAGGGAAGCTCAAGTACAGAAATGTACTTCCTTCAGGCTGTTCACTCTCCTTGCACCAGAATCTATTCATTAGAAATTAACAGGACAATCGTGCCTGAGAACCCGTTTCACCTTTGTTGTGTGCTCCTGGTGAAATGAGAGAAGACAAACAAGGAGATACCCTACCATGGGGCAGGATAGTTCTTTAGGTAATTCCTATCACCAGTGTATAGGCAGATAGAAGATGATATTCTACTCACTCATTTGCAAAGCCTCATCTACTGAATTTCTTGTAATAAAATAATTTCTGTTTTACTAGAATGTAGCTTACTATGCTCTTGTTTCCTGAAATAATATCGAGCTTTTAAAATTATCCTTAATATTACCATAGATTAACTATCCTCTCCATTAGTTGACATGTCTTAGCATCCACTATTTTGGCCTGACCGGGAGCTATTTTCTTCCCCATGCTGCATAAGTATCTATAGGTAGATTTGAGAAATCACCTTAGCATTCATTAATTCATTCAACAAACATTATTAAATACCTACTCCATGACAAGCATTGTGCTAGGGTCTAGTAGTAATAGCGAAAAATAAAATTTTGTTCTTGGCCTCAAGCTGCTCGTAGTACAGGGCTGCCTTTCCTAAAGTGCATTGCAAAGAAAACATATTTCTACCATTTCTACACACACATATACACACTCCCTGATCAAACATATTTAGGAAATGCTATACACAGGGCACATTAGTGTATTAAAAGCTCTGAGTGTCTGGAGATAAAGGATCATAGAGTATTTAATTTGATTTCACCCGGGTAAGTTTAGGCATACCTTTTGAGTAACACCTGTTGACAGTCCAAGAACTAGCATTTCTCAAAATGCTTTTCTGGACGTCTGGCCATTCTAGTGAAGGAAGAATCTGAGGAAAACTCCAGGATCCTAGATTTCCCAAATAGGTTATTGGATTCAGAGTGTTTTAAAGAGAGAATGTGTGTTATATATTTGAGAACATTGTGTGTATGTTCAAGTTATGCATGATTATCACGTATATAATTGCATTTAAAATTTCTAAACTCCTGTTAGGAAGGTTTAAAGGATGTCATAACAGACTACCTTTCCCTGAAACTGTATAACTGTGCTTCAGTGATTTTCTCCTAATTTTGTAGGTCTCTGAACACAGTAAAGTATCTGGGCCTTTATTTTTCATCATTTTCACTGTTGTAATTAACAAGATCTCAGAAAGATCACATGGTTAGCTGCCTGGCATGGATTAGAAGCAGGAGTCCCCATCCTTTTAGGGAGCGAGGCTTACTGTTTTCTAATGCCTGGAACTCATTGAGGGATTCCTGATAGCATCTGGCTCTGTCACTTTCCTGCTTGAAATACTCTTGAGCAGCTGCCCCTCACAGCAGGGTGTCTCCAAGTGACTGGCTGGGGATCCCTGTTGTAAATGACAGCTGCAGGGTGATTTTGGTCATGGCTGCCAAGAGGCAGAAGTCGAGTGAAAACATTATAGAATTTTTATTATTCACTGAGACAGTGTGTGCATAACCAAACAAAGAGGGCACCAGTTGAATAAAGAAAAAAAAAAAACACTGGGTCTGTTTCTTTTTTGAAAGTCTCACTAATGTCCTTTCATTGCCAGAAAGTGGAACACAAACAAAAGAAAACAGAAGACACATTGAATATTTTAGCCCCAGTCTATCCTGTCTAGTTTATACATCGTTGGCCTGAGAAACTGAATACTACTGCTGCTAATAACACCTACCATTTATAGAGCACTTACCAGATAATTAGGCATCACTGTTTATAACAATTGTCTGAATATCTCTTCCCAACATGCTTGTAGGGTAGCTGCCATAGCTGCCATTTTAGAGCTGAAAAACCTGAGATTTAGGGAGGTGTGTAACTTGTCTAAGGTTGCATAGCCAGTAGCTGGTAAAACAGATTCAAAGTGAGGCCAACTCAAACAAGGACTTACTCAAAAGTCCACGGCCCAGACCCACAACTGAGTGAGTTTCTAAAGTCCAATAATAGTGACTGTCATTTAAATAGAGATGGCTTTTCTGATCAGATCACAGCACTAAAAGAAGATGATATTTCCAGGAAAAAGTGAACAACAGAAGATGAATTTAGTGATGGAATTTCATTTTGGGCTGCTAAATTTCAGTGTACACCGTGCCTGCTTTCCCCTTCAGTAAATAAAGCTAAAGATATTAAGCAATCATTTTGGACATGAAAATAACTACAGAACATCTCCCAAACCTCACGGTTTTCTTTAAGATAAAGGTGGCCTGATTGTTGTTTGTTTGCGTACCTTGAGCACCATCTTGTCCCCTGACTGCATTAACAGGAAAGGAGGATCATCAGTCAAACCCTAGTCTCCCGCTGAGGGGACAGGGTTGGAAAATAGAATATATATGTGTGAATTGGGCCTGAAGTGTGTGGAATACAGTCATTATGGGAGGCAAAGCTTGGAAAGGTCATGATTCCTTCGGAAATGGAAGATGCTGTGAAGGAAATGAAATTCAGGTTTCCATCCATGCTGAAAGTGTCACATTAATGCTAAGAGGTGGCAAGTGGGTGCGTTTCCTGGGAGTGCTTTTCCCTCTGAATACTGCTTAGGATTTTCCTTATAGTTGCTCAGATTTCCCTTTCTTTTGCTTTCTTTTAGAAATTAGAAAACGATTTTCTTTTTAAAGTACTCAGTTCCGGTGTGAGAAGTACAGCAATGTCCTGTTCTTTTTCACATGCCCCTCAGAGAACAGAAATTGGAGACTATTCTATTCATCTTCTGGCCACCATAGACTGTTTGACAAAGATATCAGGTCTTCAGAAGACCTTTTGGCTAGGAAATCACATACTACTTCTCTGAAATTGTGAGGCGAGGGGCTCAGCCCAGAAGTAATAGTGTTTTTCTTGTGTTCACGGTTCCCACAGTTCATCCTGATTTCTTCATTGCCAAGTTTTGACAATGAAGTTTCTTTTTCAATAAGGCTGAATGCTGAAGGCTGCTGCCCACCATTCTCACTGCAGCCAGAGATAAAGTATTGGTCAGTATTTGAGATAAACTTTTATTAGAGTGTTTCCATTAAGATGCTTCAAGGCCATTACGTCAAGGAATGAGACACATCTATCTTGTTCTGGTTTAATTGCAGAAAGGAAGGTTGGTTTTATATGCTGTAAAGCCACTTTCAGGGAACATAGAGTTTGATATCTATAGTTACAGGGTTTCATTTTGTTGAAACCTTCAGTTTCTCTTCACACTGCTGAAATTATAATGCAGTTTCACTTTATGAGACTCCTGCAATGGTGGCTACAGTCACTGCCCAGTTTACCAAATTGACAATGACATGTACAATATGAAGTGTTAGGAACCAGCTCAGCCAGATTCACAGCAGCAGTCCACAGGATTTGCTCACACTGCCCTAAGAAAATGCAAGGAGAAAAGGGTTTATGTTAAAGGTTCATGCTGCTGCCTAACAGAGTTCTCTTCCCCTCCTTGACAATGTTGCTTTTCTCCTTAGCAGCTCAATAGAGTCCACCCACACCACCTTAGTGCATCAGTCTTGAGTTCTTGACCAAGGTGTTCTGATGAACTCATCACTTCTACTTTTTCCTCTTTAGCCTTTCCTCATTCTCTTAGCCCAGATCAGCTGAGTGTTGACTGCTGATAAAGACCATACCAGGTGAAGAGAAGTCAGTGTCCTCACCTCCTAGCCCATTCAGCTGGCATTTTTGCCTCTAGTTTCACCCAAGCCTCCATGGATCCTAGAGAGAGTCTGAGCCAAGGCAGCTTCGGCTACTGCTGCCATGACTACCTGTCCCTCGAGCACCATCGTGTTTCTTGACTGCACTGAGCGAAACGAGGATCAATCAATCCCCAGGCCATTTGTTCACTGAAACAGAATTAACACTTTTTTTTTCAAAAGGAATTTTTTCATTTGAAAACCAAGTGAACATCAAACAAGTATCAAAGCATAGAATCGGACAAGTTTAAGACCTTTGCCCTGGCCCTTTCCACTTTAGAATCGGCATTTTCCTATTGGACTAGACGTAGAGTTCTATTTTTTCAGATTATGAGAAGAGATAATTGGCATACCTCAGGGTTGTCAGTTTCCATTCAATTCTCTTAGTATATCCTTAAGATATACCTAGAGAAGCCCTTTCTGAATCCATCATTAATCATAAAATGGCAAAATCGTGCATACTACAAGTATGTCAGGTCATTTCAATCTAGTTTCTTAAAAAAGGGATCTTTCTCTCCCATGCCCCCTAAACATGAAGCTATTCATTTTCTTTCATTAGAGCTAGCTTAAACTGCCAGAGTACCCAGTTAAATTGCATTTTGAAGGTAGCTCTATTCTACCCTTTGCATTAACCAAAATCCCAACTCTTATATAAGATTTTCCTTGGTATCAAGTCTGGTTCTACCTCCCCTTTATTATACTCTAATTCATTGGTCCCAGTAATGGAAGAGCCTCTAAAGATGTCTATGTCAGTTCTTATTTCTTTGCTATTAATATCAATGAGGGGAGTTCCACTGTACCATTTATATGTATATTCATAAATTATTTGATGTCCTACTGAGATTTTCAACTCCTTAAGGCCAAAGACTGTGCCTATTTAACAGTCTAATCTAGAGCTATAACATATATATTTGGCCACTAAAAACACTATTTAATGACAATTGCGTGGAACTGAAGAATTGAGAAGTGCCTTAGTAAAAATATGGAGTTAATACTTTAGAATAATGAGTTATTTCCTTTTACGCATAATAGACTGACTCTAGGAAGTTTAAACATTTAAGAATAATATCATTTTGGGAAGAAAACATCAGAAGGCCACTAAACTAGGAATTAGTATAAGTAGAAATCAGTCTCTCTTATAAAATTCCATAGTGTCTGTACCTTTTCTGGCAAATATTAATTTCTATGTAGTTGAAGGTACAGACATAAGATTCCTAAGGGCAATATCCCTGTTGTATTTTGATACATCTTGATATCATCTTGATACATTCTTTGTATTTACATAAACACTATGTTAGTCCATTTATCATGCACTGATAAAGACATAGCTGAGACTAAGAAATTTACAAAAGAAAGAGGTTTAATTGGACTCACAGTTCCATGTGGCTGGAGAAGCCTCACAATCATGGTGAAAGGCAAGGATAAGCAAGTCAGTGGCATATGGATGGTGGCCATCAGATCTCATGAGACTTACTCACTACCACAAGAACAGTATGGGGAAAATTGCTACCATGATTCAATTATCTCCCACCAGTTCCCTCCCACAACAATGGGAATCATGGGAGATACAATTAAAGGTGAGATTTGGGTGGGGACAGAGCCAAACAACATCATTCTACCCTGGCCCTTCCCAAATCTCATGTTCTCACATTTCAAAACTAATCATGCCTTCCCAATAGTCTCTCAAAATATTAACTGATTTCAGCATTAACTTAAAAGTTCACAATCCAAAGTCTCATCTAAGACAAGGCAAGTCCCTTCCACCTATGAGCCTGTAAAATCAAAAGCAAGTTAGTTGCTTCCTAGATACAATGTGGGTATAGGCATTGGGTCAATACAGCCATTCCAAATGCGAGAAATTGGCCAAAACAAAGGTCTACAGGCCCTATGTAAGCTTGAAATCCAGCAGGACAGTCAAATCTTAAAGTTCCAAAATGATCTCCTTTGACTCCATGCTTCACATACAGGTCACACTGATGCAAGAGTGTGTGCAACATCACACATGATGTTCCCATGGTCTTGGGCAGCTCTGCCCTTGTGACTTTGCAAGGTACAACCTCCTTCCCAGCTGCTTTCATGGGCTTGTGTTATGTCTGCAGACTTTTCAGGTGCACAGTGCAAGCCGTTGGTGGATCTATCATTCTGTGGTCTGGAGGATGGTGGCCCCTTATCACGGCTCCACTAGGCAGTGCCCCAGTAGGGACTCTGTGGGGGCTTCATCCCTACATTTACCTTCTCTACTTCCCTAGCAGACGTTCTGCATGACAACCCCGCCCCTGAAGGAAACTTTTGCCTGGACATCCAGGCGTTTTCATACATCTTCTGAAACCTAGGTGGAGGTTCTCAAACCTCAATTCTTGACTTTTGTGTACTGGCAGGCTCAACATCACTTGGAAGCTGCCAAGGCTTGAGGCTCACACCCTCTCAAGCCACAGTCCAAGCTGTATTTTTTATAATAGTTACTTTTTCTGATCCTCTCCCTCATTTTTTCTGATGCTCTCCTTCCTCCCACCTTCCACCTTCAAGTAGGCACAGTATCTATTGTTCCCGTCTTTGTGTCCATGTGTTCTCATCATTTAGTTCTCACTTATAAGTGAGAACATCTAGTATTTGGTTTTTGTTCATGCATTAATTTGCTAAGGATAGTGGCCTCTAGCTCCATCCATGTTCCTGCAAAGGCATGATTTTATTCTTTTTTATTGCTGCAGAGTATTCCATGGTGTATATGTAGTACATTTTCTTTATCTAATCTTCCATTGATGGGCATTTAGGTTGATTCCATGTCTTTGTTATTGTGAACAGTGCTGCAATGAACATACACATGCATGTGTCTTTATGGCAGAATGATTTGTATTCCTTTGATATAACCAGGAGTGGAATTGCTGGAAAAATAATAGTTCTGCCTTTAGATCTTTGAGGAACCACAACACTGTTTTCCACAACTGTTGAACTAAACACGCTCTCACCAGCAGTGTCTAAATGTTCACTTTTCTTCACAACCATGCCAGCGTCTGTTATTTTTTGACTTTTTAATAGTAGCCATTCTAACTGGTATGAGATGGTATCCCACTGAAGTTTTGATTTGCATTTCTCTAGTAACCAGGTATATTGAGCTTTTTTTCATATGTGGATTGGTTGCATATATGACTTCTTTTGAAAAGTGTTCATGTCCTTTGTCCACTTTTTAATGGCTTTTTTCATTGTAAAGTTTCTTATAAGTGCCAGATATTAGATCTTTGTCAGACACATAGTGTGCAAATATTTTCTTCTGTTCTGTAGGTTGTCTGTTACTCTGTTAATAGTTAGTTTTGCTCTGCAGATGCTCTTAAGTTTAATTAGATCCCATTTGTCAATTTTTGCTTTAGTTGCGATTGCTTTTGGCATCTTCATCCTGAAACCTTTGTCCATGCCTGTGTCCAGAACGGTATTGCCTAGTTTGTCTTCCAGGATTTTTATAGTTTGGGGTTTTATATTTAGGTCTTCAATTCATCTTGAGTTGATTTTTATGTTTGGTATAAGGAAGAGGTCCAGTTTCAATCTTCTGCATATGGCTAGCCACTTATTCCAGCACTCACTTATTGAACAGGGAGTCCTTTCCCCATTGCTTGTTCTTGTCAGCTTTGTCAAAGATCAGATGTTTGTAGATGTGCAGCCTTATTTTGGGACTCTCTATTCTGTTCCATTGGTCCATGTGTCTGTTTTTGTATCAGTACCATGCTGTCTTGGTTACTGTAGCCCTGTGGTATAGTTTGAGGTGAGGTAATATCATGCCTGCAGCTTTATTCTTTTTGGTTAGATTTGCCTTGGCTATTTGAGCTCTTTTTTGGTTCCATATGAATTTTAAAATAGTTTTTTTTTTAAATTTCTTTGAAGAATGTCATTGGTATTTCCATAGGAATAGCACTAAATCTATAAATTGCTCTGGGCAGTGTGGCCATTTTAATTATATTAAGTCTACCTATCGATGAGCATGGAGTATTTTTCCATTTGCTTCTATCATCTCTAATTTCCTTGAGCAATGTTTTGTAGTCCTCCTTATAGAAAACTTTCACCTCCCTGGTTATCTGTGTTTCTAGGTATTTTATTCCTTCTGTGGCAATTGGAAATGAGATTATGTTCCTGATTTAGCTCTCAGCTTGGCTGTTGGTGGTGTATAGGAATACTAGTGATTTTTTATATGTTGTTTTTGTATCCTGAATTTTTGCTGAAGTTGTTTATCAGCTGAAGGAGCGTTTGGGCTGAGACTATAGGAGTTTCTAGATATAGAAACATGTTGTCTGCAAACAGGAATAGTTTGACTTCCTCTCTTCTTATTTGAATGCCTTTTATTTCTTCCTCTTGACTGATTGCTCTGGCCAGGACTTCCAAAACTACGTTAAATAGGAGTGGTGAGAGACGGCATCTTTGCCTTGTGTCAGCTTTCAAGGGGAATGCTTCCAGCTTTTGCCCTTTCAGTATGGTGTTGGCTGTGGGTTTGTCATATATGGCTCTTACTATTTTGAAGTGTGTTCTTTCAATACCTAGTTTATTGACAGTTTTTAACACAAAGAGATGTTGAATTTTAACAAAAGCCTTTTCTGTATCCATTAAGTTAATCATGTAGTTTTTGTCTTTAGTTCTGTTTATGTGATAAATCATATTTATTGAATTGTATATGTTGAACTAGCCTTGCATCTCAGGGATAAAGCCTATTTGATTGTGGTAGATAAACTTTTTGATGTAGTGCTAAATTCAGTTTGTAAGTATTTTGTTGAGGATTTTTGCATCAATGTTCATGAAGAATATTTGCCTGACGTTTTCCTTTTTTGTTGTGTCTCTGCCAGGTTTTGGTATCAGAATGATACCTCATAGAATGAATCAGGGAGGAGTTCTTCCTCTTCAATTTTTTGGAAAAGTTACAGTAGAAATGATACCAACTTTTTTTTATACATCTGGTAGAATTTGGCTGTGAATCCATCTGGTCTTGGGAATTTTTTGTTGGTAGGCTATTTATTACTGATTCAATTTCAGAGCTTGTTATTGGTCTGTTCAGGGAATCAATTTCTTCCTAGTTCAGTGTTGGGAGGGTGTTTGTGTCCAGAAATTTATCCATCCGTTCCAGGTCTTCTAGTTCATGTGCATAGAGGTGTTCATAGCAGTCTCTGATGATTGTCTGTGTTTCTTTGGGGTCAGTGGTAACATCCTTTTATCATTTCAAATTATTTATTTGGGTCTTCTCTCTTTCCTTTATCTATTCATCTATCTATCTTATTGATTTTTTTTCTATCTTATTAATATTTTTAAAAAACAAACTCCTGGATTTGTTGATATTTTGAGAGGTTTTTGTGTCAGAATCTCCTTCAGTTCAGCTCTGATTTTGGTTATTTCTTGTCTTTTTCTAGCTGTGGGGTTGTTTTGGTCTTGCTTCTGTAGTTCTTTTAGTTGTGATGTCATATTATTAATTTGAGATCTTTATAACTTTTTGATGTGGACATTTAGTGCTATAAGCCTAAACTCTGCCTTAGCTGTGTCCCAGAGATCCTGATATGAACACTGCCTTAGCTGTGTCCCAGAGATTCTGATACATTATATCTTGGTTCTCATTACTTTCAAAGAACTTCTTGATTTTTTTCCTTAATTTCATCATTTACCCAAAAGTCATTCAGGAGCAGGTTTTTAATGGGTGTCATTGCATGTGAGATGGGTCTTCTGAAGACAGCATATCATTGGGTCTTGCTTTTTTATCCAGCTTGCCACTCTGTACCTTTTAATTGGGTAGCTGTGCTGGAGTCCCAGGTCAGACAGCCCTGCCCAGTGAGGAGAAGTGAGGACTGGGACCATTTCCCTGGGCAAGGTAGGCTCCTCTGGCTTCGTGTTTCTCTCAAGTAAGCAGGCATTGCTTTCCTCAATTCTCTGTGGGTTGAGTTGTTGTTTTTTGATGAATCCCAATGAGCATACCTGGATGTTTCAGTTTAAGGTGCTGTATTTACTCATCCCTTCTATTTCTCTCCATGAGAGTAGAGTACATTGATTACTTCCAGTCAGCCATCTTGGCCAGCCTCCTCTCTCTTTCTATGTCTTAAACCATTCCTCCCACACTGATTCCATTTCTTTCTACAGAGATGAATCACAAAGAGATGAAAAAGAGACAAAATAGGTAGATACATATATGGAGTGGGATGGAATATATAACACAGTTACTGGTCCAGTTTGTGTATACTTTAATGTCCTTTTCATGGGATATTTATTTGGTAATTTTTAATTAGCAGTTTATTTTCATAACAGGCTCTCCAGTTGTGTGATTAAATGCAGTATAATATGACAAAAACAGTTATAGGATGTTCAAGACATTCCTGGGTAATTGAAAAAATCTTAAACTTAATTTCTCCTTTACTTTCACAAACACTTATTAAATACCAACTATATGCCCAGCAACATGTAGAACAATGAGTATACAAAGCTTTGAAGATATAATGTTTTTCCTCAGTAAGCTCCACAAAATGGGAGGGTGAAGAAATGACAAAATCCCACCTCAAAAAGCCCAGGACAATACTAGCTCTTCTGTCAAATTTTCTAGGAACCAGCCTTGTTCTGTGGGAAAGTAATGCACAAAGTTTTCATCCCAGCACTCCAGGGTGTGTGTGTGTGTGTGTGTGTGTGTGTGTTTTGTAGGAGAGTAATGCACAAACTTTTTATTCCAGCACTCCAGGATGTGGTGGAGCAGGGGAGCGCGGGTGGCAGAGAGGGAGAGAAAGAGAGAGAGAGAGAGAGAGAGGGAGAGGGCCTCATTCACCTGGAAGACACTGCCTTCAAATAGCTCTCCATGGAAGCTGGTTTTATGTGCGCAGACATTCTGCTACCTGAAGAGAGCATGGAAATGAATGGAGATGAAATGATGTCACTGCAAATTCACTGGGGAAACCATGTAGATGAGTAAGGGGTAAGAATATAAGAAAAATAAGGCATAGTCTCCCTAATATGGTAGGGGAGGGGTACTGAAATCCAAGTAAGATGTTTCTTAGGAAGCAGTTCTGAATCCTCTACACCACTTGAACCAGGGCTTAAGACCTCATTTGTACACTAGAGAGTAAGCTAAAATAAGTTTATGCCTCAAAAACATTTAGGCCCATGCTAAGCCAAAGGTAGGAAAAGTATTTGCCACATATATTATATCTCTTTCTATAAAGAGCTCCTTCAAACTAAAAAGAGCCAATACAAATTGAGTCAAAATTTCTATATGAACAATTCATATAAATGGGCATACAAATAGCTCTTTCAAAAGGTTAAAAATACTCAACTTCGTTGACAATAAAATAAAAGCAAATTAAATTAATCTGCTTTATCATTTTTATCTATTAGATTGTTAAGATGCAAACATTATATAGACTGTGAGGAAACGTGCACTCTTGTACCTTATTGATAGGAGTGTAAATTGACATAACCTCTTTGGAAGACAATTTGTCAATACCTAACAAAATTACAATGCACATTACATTTTATCCAGCAATTCACCTTCTGGAAATTTAACCTACAGAAATGTACAAGGTTACTGCTGCAAGATTATTTGCAAGATCAAAAAATGTCTGTATAATAGCACAATTATATACTATATCCATGCAAGAGAACACCAGGAAGCATTAAAAAGCATAGGGGGACTGTTTAATCTACTGATTTGGGATGATTTTCAAGATATATTATTATTAAATATAGTTGGTGTATATGTTTAACATGTACCCCTAAAAAGTTTATTGTTAAGGAAGTAAAGTAAGGTATGTATAATGTTGTTTTTGACTTCTTAAATTTTTTAACAACATGAATGAATATAGTCTATTGAAAAATAAATTAAAAACTAATGTTCCAGGCATTATTACCCGTTGTCAAAAACAATCACAGAAATATTCTTTCATGAAACCCCATCCTAAGGCAAAATGATTCCCTTTGCCTACCTTCCTGGGTGCAAATGCAATACCAAGTCTTTTTACATGTTTCCTTGCTCCGTATAAGTATTAACTATTGACCATTTCTACATGGGCAAATGTCATCAAAAATAATGACTGAAGTTTGGCTGCTCTAGTTAATGGGAAACCACCTCTTCTCTACTGCCAACAGCAGAAGTACTAAACACACTGACTTCCTGAAAAGCTCTCCCACGTTCCTCAACCTCCCCCTCCTTCCCTAACTTCTGATCCATTCTGGTCTTAGCCTACACATGAATTTCTCTGGAGAGTATTTCCTGACCCCTTCTCCACACTAAACTGTTGGATTTCCCTCCCATGTGCTCCCAAGTACCCCCTTATTAACCGTCAGAGCAACTCTTATCCTTCTCCATTGCAATCCCCTGTTAATTTGTCTTTCTCTCCCAAAACCCTAGGTTTCCCAAGGGGCAAGGACCAGATTCCTCACTCACTGCCACATCCTTTGCATCTGTCACAGAACCTGCTCAATAATTTGAATTCGATAAGCGTTTGTTTAAAAAAAAAGAATGAGGAATAGTTATGTTACCAAGGATTATTCCTAAGTCAGGATAAGAAAATCATGCTCTCAGCATAAGCTCTTGTTTATTTTTGGAGAGCAGGACATGAGGGAAAAGGTTGAATTTCTCAAAGAAAAACAAAACAAAATTCTTAGAAGCCATTGTAATTTAAAATTATCAAAGATTAAATAGATCTTTACATTTTAAAGTTTATAAATAGACTTTAATTCTTAGAGCAATTTTAGGTTTGTAGCTAAATGAAGGAGAAGGTACAAAGATTTCCCCTATAGCCCCTGTCTCATACATGCACATCCCCCCCAATTATCAACATCGACTACCAGAGTGAGACATTTACTACAACTGACAATTCTACATTGACAAAGGATAATCTTCCTAAGTCCACAGTTTACATTAGGGTTTACTCTTGGTGTTGTACATTCTATGGGTTTGGGTAAATGTCATTTTTAAAGCAATGACATGTATATGTATCCACCATTACAGCATCATATAGAGTTGTTACATTGCCCTAAAAGTCCTGTGCTTCACTTACTCATCCCTCCCTCCCTCAACCCATGGCAACTACTAATTCTTTTATGTTTTAAAAAGTGTTGTCATTTATCTTGAATCACACACTCATACTTCTCTGTTTTGGGGGGCAGGAATGCTGACAGTGACGTCTGCTGTATCCTTTGCTCCATTCCCAGGATAACCTAGACAGGGACGCAGAGCCCCTGTACTGAACTGAGAATATTGTGCTCTCTGTGTTTGTAACCCTTCTATTCAAACAAATGGACTATTAATTTGAAGCACGGTATTTTCAGAAGTTAAATAAATCTATGGAAGAGCACTTAAAATTAACGTTCAGAATAATTGTTAGAGGACCAATTTCCTCCAACAAAAGTTTATGCATCAACAGAACAATTGCAAGTTATCACAGGGCATGGAGCCAGTTTCTCATCCTTTCAAACTTTAGTGCTGACAATAATACCTAAATTTTACGTTTATGTACACATGCACACTGCCCAATTTGGCTGCTGTTTCCTAAAAAGCTAGTAAATGTATGCTGACCAACGTCTTCAGGCATGGCCAGAAAAGAAGAGAAAGTTAAACAGATAGATGCTGTAGTAACCAGAGAAAAAACTAACATTCATAAATTCTCTCTGTTGTATATTTTTTATGATTAAACCAATATATAAAGGAAGGGAAGGACAATTTGTGGATGAATCTTTTGCTATATCAAGTACATCTTGCCTTCTTAAGAATAGGTGTTCGCTCCAAAGCCTCAAGTTTTGTGCTTCAATTTTAGCATGGGGTTTACTTAACTCTCACTGTCTTTGGAAGTTCTTCCCTTAGAAGAAAATGTTTCAAGCTAACTTGACTGCCTTCTCTTGGTTGAATCTTTTCTTTGTAATGGGAAGCCAGTAGAAAAGGTTTGGGAAGGCTTTAACCAAATAATCAAAACTACCTCCCTCTCCTTTCAATCAACTTTTGGTCTTGACTTTAGTTACTGCCAGAGGGTAAATGAGGCACAAATGAAGGAAATGCTCAACTCTTTTCTCTCTGCTTGAACTCATCCCTTAGGAGAGACTGGCTTATGCCCTCTAGACCTCGGCAGGCAGGATTGTGCCTTCCTTCCCCATAACTCTCTGCAGGATTTTGTACATTCCCTGGGAGTAGAATAAGTGCTTTTAAACAGGCAGTGTGATGGTTGAAGCTTGGAGTGAAGCCCATTACAAGCTGAAAAGAATTCCCAGCTGCATTTCACTAGTCCCTGATCCCAGCTGCAGAAATGCACAGGGGACTCTATTTCTTAAGCCCTGTACGTATGTGTACATATTCACATCAATGCGTATAAGTGCACGACTTTGACACAGCTGGGAAGCCTTGAGCCTTAGAGATGAATTAGTTTTCTTTGTAAGATAGGCCTGAGTATCTGTAGGTATAGGATAAATATATTATACTTCTCTGTCTGTTAAATTGTAAAGATTCTCAGTATGATTTCAAACATTTGGGGTATTAAAAGAAATCACAAGCACAAGTCTCCACGTCAAAGCAGATAAGGGCATGGAAACAAAAAAATAATTTTAGGTAAGTCAAAGAGTATCAGCATACATTAAGGAAAACAACTATGAGGTTTAAAGTAGATTCAAGATTAGTGTATAAAGGGACTTCTCTCTGGCCTGAGATAACAGAGGAAGTGTGAATTTCTTCCTTACTGGGGGAATTTATTCTTATAAATACATGCCAAATTTCCCCTTAAGGTTATACTTAAGCAAGGGAGAGCTACTTATACCGAAATAAAAAGGAGAATTTGGAAGTGAGGTAAAGAAAGAATGCAATATTCTTCTAAAGAAATAGGAAAATTAAAACTTTGGGTGTCCATCATTTTTCACTGGATTAACAGCTAATAAAGCTCAGGAGCCTAATCCAAAGACAAAATGAGAGTTAAAGGAACATGATCTCCAACGTTCTTAGACAGTGTTTAACTGATAACCAATGAAGCCCATCATTTACCACTTTGGTTTACAAAGTATAATCAGTCAAAATAAAAGTATCTGACCCTACATCCCCCAACATCATTCAAACATGATGCCATTTGTCTCTTGACCTATATTCCTCATCATTTGGCACCGCCAGTAACCCATGAGTGGTTTTTAAGTGCCTGATCTTTTGATCTCCAATTTCTTTACCAGCTTTGAATGCCAATTTTCCCCAAACCCTAGGATGAATTTTGCTTTCTTGCTTTACTGGTTTACCCAAAGTCATCACTATCTGTCAATTTAGGAGCTTTTGAAATATTGTCCCCCATGGGATCATTCATATCCTCATAGAAAATCTTAATATATGAAAGAGGTCTTAAGGCTAAAAGAGCAAACAGCAAATTCCTCAACAAATATCAGGTAAAAACTTATCAAAAGCTAAAATGACGAAATATCTAAATGTCCTCAAAAAACCTGAACAGGATGGAGGAGGAAGAAAGCAGTTTAGAAAAGGCATTGCTGTGCCTAGAAAGACAGAGACGATGCTTCAGCCTTAATTGTCCATAATTTTCTCTACATTCATTATGCTCATTCACAAGCCCAGTATTATTTTAATGTCATTATTTTGAAGATGGCCTTGTTTTTTAAAATATAAGAAAGGGATATGAAAAAAAATCATCCTAAGCCTGTCAGGCAAACTGTTCTCAGAGCAAAAGAGTGGTTGATTCTATGTCAGCAGAACTATTCATTACACACAATTTCTCCAGAGCTAAAAAACCAATGTCCAGAGTATGACTTTTCATCCTTTGTCTTCACTATTGACAGAGGGGCTAAATTTGTGTTTTGATTCCTGAGCCTGTGTTGGGTCAAAACTCCTTGGCAGCAGCATTTTTATGATGAGAGTGAAACATGCAGCTTTAGAGCTTTCTCAAGGTCAAAGGGGGCACCTTCATGCAACAAGATTCCTGGGAAAGCCCAGAGTACCAATAGAGCCAAAGCTGTCTGTTAAGGCATATCAGGCAATCAAAAGCATCCACGTAGCACTGTTTGTAGATAATTTAGGGAATTAAAGTGAAATAGAAGATATGGCCCCATTCTTCTAGGAGTGTGAAATCTAATGGAGGGAATAAAATACACAGGCAAGAGCATGGGACAGTTACAAATGAAAATAGATAGAAACATTTACAAGATAGCAGCAGAAACATGCAAAGACGTTCACTGCTAATTGGGCATGCACAGAGATGTATACTGTTGTTCCAAAGCCACCCGAGAGTGGCTGAAGAACAGTCTGTGAAGATGTGACCTTCATAGTTGAAAAATATGATTTTTAGAAGGATATTGCAGCCTCAGGTCAGATCCCCCAGCTGTGTAACCCCCTGTTCTCTGTCTGGTGTAGAGAATGACTGAACCCAAGGCCAGAGAATGTAATAGGAGAAGAGGCAGATACTTGGGATAGAAGGGATGAGGAAGGAGTTAAAAGAACATGAAGGAGAGGCTTCACGGGGAATCTGTCAGCAATTGATATGGTAAACACTTTCAGCTCCCCAGAAGGCTAGAAATGTGTCACCATCCCTACAGACAAGTTAGGGGAACAGTGTCAGCCAGACTAGAAGCACCCATCACACTGTGGATTCTGTCCACAGTAGGTTATATTATCTGAATGTAAGAAGTGATGGAATAATCTTAGGAATTCTTTTAACATTTGCCTGGCTGAGGGAGGAGAGAAACTGATTTCCCCCTTCCACTCCCTGTCCCTGGTGTATAGACATGCTCATTTCTACCAGAATGGAAGGTGGAGACATCAAAGTAAGCCATAGTGGATCAACCAATCCACTGTCTGGTAGAGACCATCTGACTGTCCCACCTGCACCACTTCTTCGTATGAGGCATAAGGCCCAGATTACAGAGATGCGAACAGATGTCAGCGTTAGGCACGTGGTGGACGGAGGAGCTGACCCGGATACAGCATGCTCACAGAGCACAAGGAGCATAACTTAACAAATCTACCCTTGGTTACATTTCCTGAGGTGTTTTCCAGGATCTTTCTGTACAGTTTAAACCATAAGCTGGATTTCGGTGAACTAAGATGGTTGATTATGATAAAAAGCATACCAAGAAAACCTAAGCAATACCATCCAGGACATAGGCATGGGCAAAGCCTTCACGACTAAAACACCAAAAGCAATGGTAACAAAAGCCAAAGTAAACAAATGAGATCTAATTAAACTAAAGAGCTTCTGCATAGCAAAAAGAAACTATCATCAGAGTGAACAGGCAACCTATAGAATGGGAGAAAATTTTTACAATCTACCCACTTGACAAAGGACTAATATCCAGAATCTACAAAGAACTTAAACAAATTTACGAGAAAAAAACACAAACAACCACATCAAAAAGTGGGCAAAGGATATGAACAGACACTTCTCAAAAAGAGACATTCATGCAGCCAAAAAACATATGAAAAAAAGCTCATCAACACTAGTCATTAGAGAAATACAAATCAAAACCACAATGAGATACCATCTTATGCCAGTTAGAATAATTGTCATTAATAAATCTGTGGACAACAGATGCTGGAAAGGATGTGGAGAAATAGGAACTCTTTTACGGTGTTGGTGGAAGTGTAAATTAGTTCAACCATTATAGAAGACAGTGTGGCAATTTCTCAAGAATCTAGAACTAGAAATACCATTTGACCCAGCAATCCTATTACTGGTTATATACCCAAAGGATTACAAATCATTCTTTTATAAAGAGACATGCACATTTATGTTTATTGCGGCACTGTTCACAATAGCAAAGACTTGGAACCAACTCAAATGCCCATCAATAATAGACTAGATAAAGAGAATGTGGCACATATACACCATGCAATACTATGCAGCCATAAAAAAGGGTGAGTTCATGTCCTCTGCAGGTACATGGATGAAGCTGGAAACCATCATTCTCAGCAAACTAACACTAGAACAGAAAAACACCACATGTCCGTATAAGTGAGATTTGAACAATGAGAACACGTGGGCACAGGGAAGGGAACATCACACACCAGGGCCTGTCTGGGGGTGGAGGACTAGGGAAGGGATAGCATTAGGAGAAACACCTAATATAGATGACGGGGTGATAGATGCAGCAAACCACCATGGCATGTGTATACCAATGTAACAAATCTGCATGTTCTGCACATGTACCTCAGAACTTAAAGCGTAATAATAAAAATAAATGAATAAAATAAAATAAATAAAAATTAAGAAGCATGCCATTTTTATTTGCTTTGGAATTGCATCCTGAACATGCTTTATCCGGGGCACAATCCCGCAGGTATGAACTGCAAAGGAGATGGAAAAGGGCCTACAATTCCTCAGGCTGTTGTTCTCCCTCTTCTTGAGGCTTCACCATGAAGTAACCTTATTTATCCTAAATTCTAGGTAAAAAAAAAATATTATAAAATATTCCATGAACCCACTCCAACAAGTTTCCACACAAATTTTGCCTAATAAAACAGTTCATGGTGACAGGGTGTGGTGGCTCATGACTGTAATCCCAGAACTTTGGGAGGCCGAGGTGGGTGGATCACCTGAGGTCAGGAGTTTGAGAACAGCATGGCCAATATGGTGAAAACCTGTCTCTACTAAAAATACAAAAAACTAGCCAGGCATGGTGGTGGGCACCTGTAATCCTAGCTACTCAGGAGGCTGAGGCAGGAGAATCACTTGAACCTGGGAGGCAGAGATTGTAATGAGCCAAGATCACACCACTGCACACCAGCCTGGGCAACAAGAGCAAAACTCCATCTCAAAAAAAAGAAAAAGAAAACACTTAACTGGTTTACACTGAAGATTATGATTATGTCAGAAAGTATACATTAAATACTTACTAAAAGTATTATCCAGTTTATTTCCAAATAAATCCCCGCAAGACTTCAGGGACAGAGTTCTTCTTCTCCTGTTGCCTTTTTATACAAAATCAATTATTTTACACTACATAGACAAAATTAATACCAAACACCATCAGAAAAAGGTATGCCAAAAGGAGAATTAATCATATATCTTTGAAAAGATGCATCTATCAATACTTCTTTTTAAGTCATTAAATTATTTCTATTTTCTTTCATAATGTTTGCATTTCAGAAAACAACTTTTACTTAGTAATCTTTTCTTAATTAGGGTTATTATGGGAAAAAGAATTTGTTCTAACAAAGAATGTTTTGAAACTTATGCTTTTGCAACAATGAACACTACAAATGACACCAGGAATAATGAACTGCAAAACAGCAGTGGCAGAAAACTTGGAAATCTTTCATGAAAGGGTTAGAATTACCACAAGCATCCATCCTTATCACTAGCAGCCTTCAACTCACTCTGTGGGTGACAGCCTTGAGATCATGTCATGGCCCCAAATCATTATGCGGAGAACCTCATCTGCAGAGCAGGTGTCAGGAAATAGCCCAGAATCCATATAATTTCCTTCACAATTAAAATTCTTGCTAGCAGTTTATAAGTGGATTCATAAGAGGTTAATTCTGCAGAGAGCAGGAGGGAAATAACTATTAAAAACAGGACAATCACGATTCACCACAGGAACATTTGCCAACATAAAATTTGGGCCCAAGGTACTAATATTGAGCTATGGATTATAGCCTTTAGTGTGACTATGGTATCTACAATTAATTTAAAGGAAATGATTTCCTAATTAGGATTGCCACCCATCTAGAGCCTGCAGTTATAAAGTAGGAAAGGGAAAAAGCAAAGGAAAAAACCCACACACCTCTGCACACTAATTTCATGATCTTTTCTATTTTTAATGTTCAGATGGTTTAAAGTCACTCTAAGAAAATGAGATCTATGACCTTAAAATTTAAGTATGGCATTAATTCTCTTTTTCAAAATTAGATTATTGATTCTTTAAACATTTGGTTGCTAATCAGCACTTGTCCCTAGGATAGAGTTTTATTGCATGATACTGAGTCTGTATTGAAATTAGGAAGGACTGAATTTCATTCCGTGACTTTTAAGCATCCAAATATATGGAGCACTTACTCTTTGGGGCCCTATCTGTTCCTCCTTCTGTGGAAAGAGGTAAAGAGCATGGTGAAAAGAACACAGGCCTTGGTGTCAGGGGATCAGGGTCAAGGGTTCAATTTCATAAAACCTTAGACGAATCACTTAATCTCTTGAAGCCTCAGCTTCCACATTCATCCAAAGGGGATAATTACCATCACTGATACCTATCTTAAAAGTCATAATGAAGATTAACTAATAAAGCACATGCAAAACTGACTAACACAGAGAGTAGCAGATGACTTGGTTACAGATATTTATGCTGGCGTGCAATAGGTACTCAAAGAGTCATTTGTTCCCTTACCACCAAAGAACAGTGAGCTGGCCAGGAATCTTTTTACTCCAAATAATAGCAAATACAGCTCAAAATGGCTTGCACAAGAAAGAAATTCATCAGCTCACATCACAAAAAATCTGGGGATAAGGTTGGCTTCAGGCATGGCTTAATCCAGAGATGGAAATCATGTCCTTTGGCTCATTTCTCTATGTCCCAGGCTCAGTTTTCCCCTCTGCTGGCTTCACACTCAGGCACTAGTCCAAAACTTCACATCTACACACTGGTATTAATATGTTCTATGAAGCAATGACAACAGCTACTTATTGAGCCGAGTGTCAGGTGCCTTTCTGAGCAATTTATAGGCATATTCCCCACTGCAATCCCATTATGTCTATTTTACAGATGAAGAAACCAAGACACAGAGAGGTTAAGTAACATCCCCAAAGATCTTCAGCTAGATGGAGAGCAACCAGGACTGGAACCCAATCTGGAGCTAAATTTCGTGCTCATAACTTCTTTCCTGAGTTCCTCCTCTTATAGCCCCAGCTAAGAGCTGCGGACAGCTATTGGTTTGGATTGGGTCATGTGCCCCTTCTTAAACTAATCACTGTGGGCTGCTGATGGCAGGATATGTTGATTGACTTAAAGCAATTGGGACTCACCCGAGAGCTAGGAGTGTGGTCAGTCTATTGACAACACATGACTAAGGAAGGTGGAGAAATACTTGCCCACAGTGACCGTTAAGAGAAGAGGAATGGATACCAGGCAGCAAACAGCAAATGTTCCCGAAAGGGACATACATAGAAGCTGTAGGTGGAGTGTCCAATAGGCTTACAGTTTAGAAGGAAAGCAAAACAAGTATGCAACAGCCACAATAGAAGACACTCAACCACATTCCTTATGGCCCTGCAGCAGGCTACCCACCGTCATGCCATCAGGATGCCTGCAGATGGTCACTGGATGGTAAGGCCCCATTCCTGGCCTTCGTCTGCCCTGAATGGCTTCTCACCTATTTTTATACATCCATTCATTCTACAGATAACAGAACATCTACCTTGTGCCAGGCATTATTGGCACTGGGAGTTCCAGAGTGAACAGTTAAGGGCACAGTCTCTGCTCACAAGCAGAAGGTGGAGGAGCCCTATTACAGTAAGAGTGCGACAAGCAGTTACAATGGGGAGCTGTGGTTGGGAAGGTACAGGGGATTGTACAAACCCGTAACAGTGGAATCTAACCCAGGTGTGGGTTCAGGACTGGTTTCCTGGAAGAAATGATATCTGAGAATCAAAGGAAAATAAGGAGTTGACTAACCAAAAGTGAATGCAAATAGGAGCTTAGAAATATCACCCCCTCAATGCTCTGGCTGGCTCACTCCTGTGGAACCCTGGAGCAATGGCCCATGGCCTCACCATCCCCAAAGCTTCCATTGGAGCTCTCCTAAAGAAATCTAAAATGTGTGATTAACTTAATCACATATGCTATGTAAATCACATATGTTAAATATATACATATGCTTTGTGTCGGGTAGGGCTGTGCTTTATTGAATCATGTTCCTGAAACCCTAGGGTTCCACCAAGTTCTCGGGGGCTAGGGGAATGAAAGTGAGGGCTGGAGATGGAAAATCTATTACTTGGGAAGGGCAACGATACTGAGCTGGAAGACTTGTGGGTCTCTTTTTCCTGATTCAACACGATAAGCTCTGCTTTTATGTCTAGTAAATGTTATAGTGGAAAATATAGTTATATGTTATTGTGGGACAAGGTTCAATGGCTTAAAAAATAAGGTTTAAATAGCTCTGAGGTAGAATATGAATTTATTAGACAGCTTTCCTTAAATGTGTTGTTTCTGAACATTTCTCCATATACTTCAATGATTAGATTCTTGGCTAGAAGAATAATCATCACGATGACACAGTCTCCATGAGAAAGTTCTGGCTTGGCTTACGTATGTCGGATTACAATGCCTCCTCCACGAATGCAGCCCTCCATAAAACCATCTAGGTAGAGCCAGGAAGACTGAGAGGTTCCAATGTGTGCTCTTTGATTCCAATGAAGAAGAGGTGGACTTTTTGCTGGTAGTGATCAGTGAGGCTTTCACAGAATGAGTGGCCTCAGAACTGCATTTTGCTGGATTTAAATTGTTATAGGTAAGAAAAAGGAGAACTTTTCAGCTGAAAGTGAAAAAACTGAGAAAAAATGGGGTTGGGAATGCAAAGCTTTGCTTGGAAAACAACAAGCAGAATAACTTGGCTGGAACCTGAGTATTGTGTGGTGGACTTGTCTGAGATTAAACCGAAATGCTAGCTTGGGTAAACACAGTACGGGGGCAAGAATGACAAATGATTCACTTCCCTCGTCAGGGCATTTGCACATGCTATTCTCTCTATGTGGAGTGCTCTTCCCCTAGATCTCTGTACAACCTTCTCATTGTTCAAGTCTTTAATTAAAGTCATTTTCTCTAAAGGTCCACCTCGATCGACCTGTTAAAGCAGTGCCACCTCTCCTCTACAGCTTACCCTCTAGCCCATTCATACATTCCATTAATTTTCACAGCTTTAAATTATCTTGTTTGTTCACCTGTTTACTATCTTCTTACTAGAAAGCAAATGCCATGAAAACAGGAATCTTTTCTGTCTGGTTCGCTGCTGAAACCCTAGCACTGAGTGAATGCATGGCACATAGTAGGTACTCCATAAATATTTGTTGAATGAATGAGTGTATACGTTTTTTTAGTCAATGGGTAATGAGGAGACAGAAGAGTTTTGAGTAAGGGAATGGGACAATCCCAGCAGTAATAAAGAGAAGTTCATTTGACAGCAGATCTTATGAAAAAGGCAGCATGAGATTAAAGGCAGGGAGATCAATTAGGTGGCTATTTTCATTGTCCAAATAAAGGCGGATAGGAGTCTAAACTCAGGCAGTGGCAGTAAGCATGGAAATATGAGATAGATAAGAGAACTCTGAAGGTCAAAGGCACATTATGTGAGTACTGATTAGATACGGAGAGCAAAGGACAGCTGAGGATGGAGGGAACAGTAGTGCCTTGCTTAGAAAGAGCGACTTCTGGAAAAGGAACTAATTTGGGCAGAGTTCAACTTGAAGCATCTTGAACTTCAAGGGCCACAATCTGTGGAAATGAAGTAGGAAATCAAGTAGGCAATATGTGCCCTTGCCTGGAAAGAGAAGTTAGGGGAAGAAATAAAGATTTGAAAGCGGGTAGTTGACCCCTTAGTAGTGCATAAGGTCTCAGAGGGAAGGTGTAGAGTGAAAAGAGCAGATGGCTGAGAATAGAAACGTGAAGAGGGCTATATTTCAAGGATAGGAGAAAGGAAAAGAGCCAGCAGGATATGGGATGTGGGAGGGGTATGATTCAGGAAGGAAAAAGTAAATTGGGAGGAAAGAGCATTTCAAGGTGACCGCAGGACAGATCTTAGGAAAAGAGGCAGTATGAGATTAAAGGCAGGAGACCAATGAAGAGGCAGAGGGCAACACAGGTTGAGGACAAGAACCCACCCTTTCTATCCCTGAAATGGGGAGAGCAGTGTGCAATGCACTGTTCCGTTTCTCATCACTGAGACCCTCTGCCGCATTGCCACTCTTCCTGGAACCCACGCCCATTTACATGTCAATTCTGCAGCTTTAAACCCCAGTTGCTCCTTAATGCTTTCCTGCATGTGATTTTTTTCTTAATACCCAAAGCCTTATGTTTGAAATCTAGTTTCAGTCTCTTAATTGCTAGACATTACTGAATACATCAAGAATAGAACCATGTAAATCACAATAACAGTAATAATGATCCATAATAGTTATCATTTACATCTAGTCTCATTAACATTGCTATAGTTTATCCTCGGTGTGGACCTATTATACAGCACATAAGAAGAAAATGGTAATGATTTCTTTTTCCTTTTACAAAGTCATAGCTATGTTTTGAGTCTTCTCTGGAATATGTCCCTCTAACTCTTTTTTTTCTCTTTGCTGAGATCTCACTGAATTTAAATGAAAGTGGAATCTTTGGTTCAGAAGAAAATATGATCACACAAAATTTATGCAGAGTCATAACTAAGGAATGTTAGCGCTTCCACCCGCATCTTCAGGATCCCCCTACCTAATACCAGCAAAACCAACTGGTGCCCTACAGGACTTTTAAAATTAGAGTAATCCAACTTCTCCTTGGTCAGAGCATGTTACACTTACTGAGCACAGGTATGTGTGTGCATAAGAAGTGTGAAGGATTTGAAAGGGAAGCACCAGCCTTGGACAGCTCTCAAGCCTGGGGAAGAGCGTCCTTAATACAACAATAATTACGTCATGAGAAGTGAGCAGAGATCTGTGGCCTATGTCCCTAAGACCTTGGGGTGCTTTCTAATACCAGTTTATGGGCAGCAAAAGATGGGACAGTTTGGCCATCCTTCAGGCCTGGTAGAGCCAATGCAAAAGCCAGAGAAAAACGAGGGTCTTTGTAAAGTCCTGGATTGTTTCGATTCAAAACATCATATATCACTAGGGACAACGTGGATGAGAGTACAAGACTTAGGCAGCAAGTGGGCTAAACTACTCCTTCTGGAGAGTGAATACCAGTGGGGTAGCAGGAAAGCTGAAGCCTAGTGCCCAAGAGGAAATACAATTCCATTCCTCATTTTGATAAAGCTTGGCATTGGTCCAAGAAGTATGCAGGGCAAGCATGTTGGTTGGTGTTTAAAAGATAAAAAGAAGGTAGCTGTTGCCTGGAGTAGATAAAAAGAAGGTAGTTGTTGCCTGGAGTATTTGTCCATTCAAGGTCTTCCAGGAGGCTTTTCTGCCCTCTGAAGTTTAGAAAAACTTTCCTCATATCCCTGAACTCATAAGTAGAGATTTGAAGACCCCATCATAATTAGTACCCATTTCAGACTTATTTTTTATGGTTTTCTCTGTCTCTACTCCTGCATCTATGTATGCATTTTAGGTTCCTGCAGAACTAACCCAGGAGTAGTACCCCGTCCTCATCAATTTTTACAAGAAACTCAGTCACACAGAATATATGCATTTTAGGTCCCCACAGAGCTAACCCAGGCACAATACTCCATCCCTTATCAAGTTTTCCAAGAAATTCAGTTACAGAGAGTATATTATAACTTTTGTAGTTTTATTGAATATTTGTGGGGTCAAAAGGTAAGGGTTGGTCACATCCATTGATTTCTTGAGCACCCATTATGTTTTAATTGCTATTCTAATTGCTATAGATGTAGTAATGAACACGACAGACAAAATCCCTGTCTTCCTGGAGCTTCCAATACAGTGGGGGAGACAGATAACAAATTCCAAGGAGGGTGCGGCCACCTGCCAGCTTCCTTTTCTCCGACCATTTCCCGTCTCCTTCTCTAGAGCGGCTCTGTCTCATAGCTCTCTGAAGCCTGTGATCTGATACGTGACTCTGTAGCCCCACCACACTGCTTTGTTTTTCACAAACCTTGGAATTCTGACAGAATGTCAGAATTTTGTTACATAAGCTAAATGTCTCCATTTTGTTATACAAGCTTCTCCAGTTCCATGGAGCCAGCCTGACAAGAACTGACAAGTCACTGGGCCACCCCACTGCCAACTGGCATTGTTTAGGAGGCTGTGTGGGATGATGGAATCAACAGAGAAATTTGGGACTGGAGGACTCTGGAGTCAAATTTCTGCCTCTTACTGATTGTACAACATTGAGTATGTTACTTATTCTTTCTGGGCTTTGATTTTCTCTTCTATAAAATGGATCATTAAAAACTTCCTCTTGTGATGGAGAAGACCAAATATGATAACAAATCAAAGCCCCTAGCACAGGATAGTGCTCAAACATGACTAGTTCCTATACCCAGGGTTCTAGAAAGACTCTGAAGTATACAATGAAGATGAATTAATCAGAACTCAGGATGGGAGACAAGAAGAGTCACATGGTCAACATGAGAGGAGGAAGGTTAGCACTTCCTGTCCTTTAAGGCGCAACACAAATATTCATAGATCACCCTCATGGCCCTCTACTGAGCCCCAGGTGACTCCCCTCCTGTACCATGAACTGGGTATGGGGCTTAACTAAACCTGCTGCACATCCTGGGGCTTAACGGTTGTAGCTCTCGCTCCCGTTCAACAGGATTGTCTTAAGATAGAACAGAGGCAGAGGTGAACCTGCAAAGGTAGGCCATCAGTGGGCCCATGAGTGAAATGCTGGCAAAGACAGAGAGGCAGGGCAGGTTGAGAAGACACCTTGAATGCTCAGAAGAAAGTTCTATCTAGGTGAGAGTCAAAGCCATGAAATGCGCCCCAAGAGGGAAGGATGCCCCAGATAGCCAGGCTGGCGGAATTTTTACACCAGGGTAGAAGGAGCAAGTGACTGGCCTCATGGTGAATGGCTCACCGGGGGCTGAGAGGCTTAGAATCTCCATATAACAAGGGCTCTCTGGAAGGTCATCCAGCCAAAGAATGACCTTCCAGAGCCCTTGCAATCTGGAGATTCTAAGTTCATTCAGTTCCCAAACCTGCCCTGGACCCAGCGCTACTGTATAAGAAGCCCCACGTTTGAACCAGGCTGAATACTTAAATATTCAGGTGATTCTCGTGGCCTGGGGTGAGGACCAGAGAGTCTGTATTTCAAACAAGCTCCAAGGAGATACCTACGCTACCAGTTCCCGGACCACATTTTGAGTAGCAGGGTCCTAGGCTGACTCTCTGGCAGATGCTTGAATCTTCTCTACTATATTCCCATCAGGAAGTCATTAGACGTACGCTGATTATCTCCTATCAAAGGAATCTCATTACCTCTGATGGGGCCCATTCAAACTTCATCCCTTCTAGCTGAACAGCTTGTGTGCCTTTGTGCGTTTCCTAACTCCTGTTATTAAGTTTTGCAGCCTAGTCAATCCTTTGGTAGCTCTGGCAGAAAATGCTGACTTATGCCTTTATATAATTTATCACTTTAAAGGTTATAACATTAACTATAGGTTTTTGGTAGAAAATACAGATGAATAAAGGGAAACATTCAGAATATCCACGATACTACCAACTAGTGATACCTGCTGCTGAAATATTGGAGTGCTTCCTTCTGGCTCTTCCTTATTTTGATCTAAAATCTGATTCCTGTGTCTTTTCCTGGCAAAGTGTCACAGAACAAAACCCAGCCTGGGGCCTTTTTTCTTACAGCTTAGGACAATGGCAACAATTCTTCACTGGCTGATGCAGGACAGCCAGCCCTTCCCACTAACCTTGTGGCTCCCACTCCTCACAGGAACAAAGTTTGGGCAGAGATGACAGGAAAGAAAACTCAGGCCCACTGGGTGAAGATGACAATGGTGACATTGAGCTGGGGGCTGTTTTTCTAGTCATCAGGATGGCTTTACAATGAGCCATTCTGTTTCTTTTGCTTGATACTGCTTGTCACCAATAAGCAAACATTTTAAGGAGTCTGTGACCCATCAAACAGAATGTTTTTCAGTGGGCAAAGTAGATTGGCTCATGGCCAATTATTTCCTCACCCTCACTGGGTTTCATTAGCATTTAAGATCAATTGAGTGTGGACTCTCGTGTTGGAATGCCTGCATTTACATTCTGTCTCCAGCATTCATTACTAACTCTGAAAAGTTCGTTATTTAACCTCTACTGCACCTCAGTTTCTCATCTTTAAATGAGGATAATGATACTAACCTACCCCACAGGATTCTTATGTGGATTAAATGTGTTCATACACCTGTTTCCGAGAACAGTGTCTGACTTGTGGAAAGACTTAAGTAGATGATATCTAAAATGCATGCATACATGAACAGCCATAAAGTTAAGCTTAATGGTTAAGATACATTGGGATGAGGAGATAAGCTTGGTACTTATTTGCATATTTTAACCTCAAGAAATAATTTGGTAAGAAAAGTCTACCAAAGTTCCCAGAACTAGCTGTGATAATGAGTACGTTATGCCTCAGAAGTCAGGACTGAGCTTGTTATCCATGGCCCCAGATCTACACGGAAGGGGCTAAGTGGCTGGAACAGTGCAGGGGCTCCATAAATGTTCGGCGGGAAGGACTGCTGTGGCCACCTCCCTTACCGTGGTTGGGCTGGTTCTGCTTAGTAGGCAGCCTTAGAGATGGCCCCAGGTGTGCAATGAGCGATCCAGGAAACCGGTAACATTTTTCAGTTAGTACAGGTTCTCTAGGACAGGCCGTTGAGGATTCCATGTCACTTTCTCTGCATACTACTGAGACCTCTGGCCAAGCAGCAGATGCTCCAAATCTTGAGAGCTGTGCTGAGTCCCCTGGGAGTCACTGGCTTCTCTCCGGGCAATCAGTGCTTTACTACAATTATAGCTGGTTTTCTAGAAAGCCAGTAAATGGTACCCTGATGACTAGAAAAAGATTATGTTCAATCCCATATACCTAACCTTCCTATTAGAAAAATACTTAGCTACTAGACACAATCTGGATCATTAATAAATAAATTTGTTTCTATGTTTCCTAATCCAGACTAAAAAAAGTTTGCGCCATACACTGATTCTTGGATTTATAACCCTTTTTCCTTTTTTCCCCATTTATTCTTCCTTTTATTTATTTTTTGACAGCTTGATTGAGGTATAATTGACATACAAAAACTATATATATTTTAAGGATACACTCTGATAATTTTGACATACAGATGTTTCTCGGTATCTGCCGGGGATTAGTTCCAGGCCCCCATAAGGCTACCAAAATCTATTTAGTCATGTCCCACAGTCAGTTTTTTGGAACCCACATATAAGAAAAGTCAGTCCCCCATATGTACGAGGGTTTCTCATTCTGTGAATACTGTATTTCTGATCCAAGTTTGGTCGAAAAAAATTGACGTATAAGTGGACCCATGCAGTTCAAACCCATGTTGTTCAAGGGTCAACTGTACTTTAAATTGTCTCTAGACTACTTATAATACTCAATACAATGTAAACGCTAATAGTTGTCATACTGTACAGTTTTTTATTTATATTATTTTTACTGTTGTACTGTTACTTTTTACTGTTTTTTTTCCCCCAAATATTTCAATACCTGGTTGTTTGAATCCATGGAGCCATTTTATTTCAATCCCATGGAAATGGCTGGCCAACTGTATGTCATCTGTGAAAGCAACAGCAAAATCAAGTTAATGAACCTGTCAAGTCCATAACCCCCCAGAATTTTCTCATGCCCCTGTGTAGTCCTTCCTTCCTTCCTACCTATCACTGTCTCAGGCAGAATCCTAGTCAATCACTCATCTGCTTTCTGTCACATTGGATTAGTTTACATTTTACAGAACTTTATATAAATGAAACCATATCATAGGCACTCTTATTTCTTTCTTTTTTTTTTTTTTTTTTTTTGCCTTGGTCTTGTGGCTAGGACCTTCAATATGATGTTGAATGGAATCTGAGTGGTAAAAGCAGAAATCTTTGTTTTGTTTCTTATCTTGAGAGGAAAAGCATCCAATTTTTACTCTTACCTGTGTCTTTTTGATAGCTGCTCTTTGAAGAGGCTCCTTTTTACTTCTTGTTTATTGAGAATTTTAATAACTCAGGAATAGATATTTGATTTATCAAATAATTTTTCTGCATCTATTAAGACAACACAGAATAGGTTCATTGAAAGGGTTCATGACTTGACTTTTGAATGCTTAACCAAGTTTGCATTCTTGGGATAAACATCACTTGATTATGACGTATTATTCTTTTTATCTATTGTTGGATTTGATTCACTAAAGTTATGTTTAGAATTTTTGCATCTATGTTCATGAGGAATATGGATTAGTAGTTTCTTGCAATGTCTTTGATTTGTAATATCAGAATAATATTCTGGCAGCGTAGAATGAGTTGGGAACTATTACTGTCTTTTGTGTTTTCTGGAAGAACTTTTATAGAATTGATATTATTTCTTCCAGTGTTTTGTAGACTTCACCAGTAAAGCCATCTAGACATGAAAATTTGAGAAAGGGAGGGGGGTTTTTAATCATTAAATCTATTTCTTTTCTTTAACAAATATATGACTATATAGATTATTCATTTCTTCTTATGTAAAGGAATATGTTTTCTTTCAAGAAATTTGCCTATCTTAGCTAAGTTTTTAGATTTATTAGCTTATAGTTGTTTATAATATTTTATTATATTTTAATATTTGTAGAATTTACAATGATGCCACCTCTTTTATTTCTGATGTTGGTAGTTATTACTCACTGATAATTCTCTTGTTTTACCCATTACTGAGAGAGGGGTACTGAAATCTCCACTATAAATGTGAATTTTTATTTCACCTTGAAGTTCTATCAGTTTTGCTTCACGTATTTTGATGTTCCATTATCAGATGAATTAATGTTTAGGATTTATATATCATCTTAATAAATTGACCCCTTTATAATAAAAAAAACTTCTTTATCCATTATAGTATTTATCTTGATTATTCAGTTTAAAGGTTTATCAGTTCTATTGATCTTTTCTAAGAACAGGCTTATGATCATGGTAATATTTTTCTATTGTATTTTTGTTTTCTATTTCATTGATTCCTGCTCCAATCATTATTATTTCATTCGCTCTTCTTACTTTGAATTTCTGCTGCTCTTCTCTTTCTAGTTTATTAAGGTAGAACTTAAGATCATTGATTTGAGAACTTTCCTTTTTTTAAATAGATGTTTAGTGATGTAAATTTTCCTACCAGTAATGCTCCAGTGGCATTGCAAAAATTAAAATGTATTTTTTTCTTTTCTATTAGTTTGGAATGTTTCCTAATTTCTCTTTTAATTTGTTCTTTGATCCATTGATTATTTAGAAGTACCTTATTCAATCTCAAAATATTTGGGGATTTTCCAGAAATACTTTTGTCGTTTCTTTCTAATTCAATTATACTAGCTCTGGAGAACATATTTCATGTGACTTGAATCTTTTTTAACTTTATAAAGATTTATTTTATGGCCCAGCATATGGTCTACATGTCCAGTGTGTATTTGAAAAGAATGTGAAATTTGTATTCGGCCGTTCTATAAATGTCAGTCAGGTCAATGGGTTAAAACTGTTTTTCACATCTAAATACTCACTAAATTTTGTCATCTTGTTTTATCCATTACTGAGAGAGGGGTACTGAAATCTCCACTATAAATGTGAATTTTTCTATTTCACCTTGAAGTTCTATCAGTTTTGCTTCACGTATTTTGATGTTCCATTATCAGATGAATTAATGTTTAGGATTTATATATCATCTTAATAAATTGACCCCTTTATAATTAAACAAAATCTTCTTTATCCATTATAGTATTTTGCTGTTCAGGAATCTATTTCACTTTATGGCATAGTAGTAACTTAGTAGCTGGTATCTTGGCATGCCTTTTTTTCATCCTTTTAAATTTAATCTGTGTGTGTCTTTATATTTAAAGTAAGTTTATTGTAGGTGGAATTTATTTGAGTCCAACAATTTTTATCTTTTAATTGGGGTAGTTAGGTGATTTGCAATTAATGAGATTACTGGTATGGTTAAGTTTATATCCATTATCTTATTTGTTTTCTATTTTCCCCATTGCTTGTTTGCTCTCTTTTTCTTCCCTCTGCTTTGTTATTTTTTAAAATAATTATTAACCTATTTAATTTTTTATTATTTTCATTTATCTCCTTAGTTGTATTAAGAGTTACTCTGCTCTGGCTCCTATAATAGAATACCATAGAATGGCCATGCACAGTAGCTCACGCCTGTAATCCCAGCACTTTGGGGGGATGTGGGGGGTGGATCACTTAAGGTCAGGAGTTCCAGACCAGCCTGACCAACATGGGCAACGTGGGGAAACCCCACCTCTACTAAAAATACAAAACTTAGCTGGGTATGGTGACACCTGTAATCCTAGCTACTCAGGAGGCTAAGGCACAAGAATCCCTTGAACCCGGGAGGTAGAGGTTGCAGTGAGCCAAGGTCGCACTATTGCACTCTAGCCTGGGCAACAGAGCGAGACTCCATCTCAAAAAAAAAAAAAAAAATTCATAGACTGGGTGGCTTAAACAGCAGGTATTTATTTTTCACAGTTCTGGAGGCTATGAACAAAGTCCAAAATCAAGGTGCTGGTCAATTCAGCTCCTGGTCAGGCCCTCTTCCTGACTTGCAGATGGCTGCCTTTTGCTGTATCCTCACATGGTGGAGAGATGAATCTATGGTGTCTCACTTCTTATAAGGGCACTAATATCACAAGGCTTCACCTTCACCCCATTATGAAGATGGAGCTTTATAACCTCATCTAAACCTAATTACCTCCCAAAGGCCCCACCTCCTAATATCATTACATTAAGAGTTAGGGCTTCAGTATATGAAGTTTGGAGTACAAGAGTACAAATATTCAGTCCATCCCACTTCCATTTCTTCCCGTCTGGTCTTTGTACTGTGGTTGTTCCATGTTTTACTTCTTCTGTGTTTTAAACTGTGTACTTACTACATTGGTATTATCTTTGTTTAAATATTCAATTATCTTTTAAATAAATTTAATTAGGAGGAAAATATATATATATATTTACCCCTGTAGTTGCCTTTGCTAGTGTTCCTCAATTCATTTTTGTACATCTTTTTTTTTTTTCCAATCTGGCATCATTTTTTTTTCTGCCTAAACACTACCTTTAATATTTGTGTGTGTGTGCGGAGGGGGGATGGATCTGGCAGCAAATCCTTTTAGCTTTTGTATGTCTGAAAATAATACTATTTTTTCCTTTATTTTTGAAAGATATTTTCACTGCACATAGAGTTCTAGGTAGGCAGCTTTTTTTCTTTCAGTACTTTGAATATGTTTCGTCACTGTCTTTTAGCTTGTATTGTTTCCAGTGAGAACATTCTCGTCTCTACCTTTGTTCCACTTTAGATAGTGTAACTTCCTTTACTGCCCTCTTTTTAATATGTTCTATTTATCTTTTTGAGCAATTCAATTACAATGTGCCTTGACGGAGTTTTTGTTGTGTTTCTTGTGTCTGAGGTTCATTGAGTTTCTTAGATCTATAAATTTATAATTTTCATCAAATTTAGAAAATGTTTAATCTTATTCCTTCAAATATTTTTTGTCTTCCTGCCCTTCAGGACTCCAGTTACACATATACCAGTGTGCTTAAAATTGTCCCATAGCTCATTAATACTCTGCTCATTTAAAAATTAATCTGTTCTCTGTATTTCATTTCACATAGTTTCTATTGCTATGTCTTCAAGTTCATCAATCTTCCCTTCTGCAATATCCAATGTGCTGATAATTCTATGTAGCATATTTTTTGTCTTACCTATTGTAGTTATAATCTCTAGAAATTTGACTTGAATCTTTTTAAAATCTTAACCTTTTGAACATATGGAATGCAGTTATAATTGTTTTAATGTTCTTATCTGCTAATTCTAACATCTGTGTTAGTCCTATGTTGGTTTAGGTGGGTTCATTTTCCTCCCTATTATGAGTCATATTTTCCTGTTTCTTTACATGCCTTGCGATTTTTTGTATATGCCAGATCTTGTGACTTTTACCTTTTTGGGTACTGGATATTTTTATATGTCTATAAATATACTTGAGCTTTACTCTGGAATGTGTTATTTTGAAATGGTTTGATCTTTTTAGATCTTACTTTTAAAATTTGGTAGAATTAGAGCAATGCTCAGTCTAGGGATATTCATTCCCACTACTGAGGTGAGACTTTTTGTGTATTTTGCTCAGCTCCTTATGAATCCTGAGGTTTTCTGTTCCAGCTGGAAGGACAAACACTGTTCGCAGCTCTGTGTGAGCTAGGTGCGTTTCCCTCTAATCCTTTTGAAGGTTTCTTTCCCTTGCATCAGATAATTTCCTCACAGGTAATCTGCTCAGTGCTAACGAAGCCCAGTCTGCAGATCTCTGGAGTTTTCACTCTGTGCAGCTGTCTCTCCTCTGGTATTCTGTCCCATGATCCCTAGACATCCAGCTCTCTCCCTCTCTCTCTCTCTCTCTCTCTCTTTTCTTTTTGAGATGGAGTCTGGCTCTGTTGCCCAGGCTGGTGTGCAGTGGTGTGATCTCAGCTCACTGCAACCTCTGTTTCCCAGGTTCAAGCAATTCTCCTACCTCAGCCTCCCGAGTAGCTGGGATTACAGGCATGCACCACCACACCCAGCTAATTTTTGTATTTTGGACAGGTTGGTCTCGAACTCCTGACCTCAGGTATCTTCCCACCTTGGCCTCCCAAAGTGCTGGGATTACAGGCATGAGCCACCGTGCCAGGCCCCAGCTCCATCTCTTCAACTCTAGGATCTCACACGGATCTAAATTCCCTCTCCCTTTGCCTCACCCTGGAAACACCCTCAAGGCAGTATGCTCAGATAACTGCAGGGCTCACCTTTTTGTTTCCCATCTCTCAAGGATCATGGTCCTGTGTTGCCTTATACCCAGTGTCTTGCAAACCATCATTTCCTATATTGTATCCCTTTTTGTTGTTGTTTCATGTGAGAGAGTAAATCTGGTCCCTGGTATTCCATAATGGGTAAAAATGGAAGCTCCTACCATTTCTCTTTAAATGTACCTTATTATTTCTACTTTTGACAAATTGTCTAGCCTCTCACAGTTGGGTAGAATCTTTGAATGCCTGGGATGGTGTTTCGCATATAGCTTTTGCATGACTTTCTGGGAGTTACTTTTGAAATTATGATCTAGAATGTGTTTTATTTCCCTAAGGTCTTTGTTTCCTTCCTTTGCCACTTAGCTAATGCTTCTCTTCTAATGGGTTCCTCCCTTACATTTGTAACATATGTGTCAGCTAAGCTAGTTATTCATAGCACAGGAGCTTTAAATCTGTTATTGATTTTTTGATCATTTAAATAAGAAACATACGTATGAAACGACTTATTTGATTAATGGCTGATGTCCTCGTCTAGTGTGCTTGTACTCACTAGTGTGCCCAAGGGCAGAAAGACATATTAAAATCCTCTTGAAAGCAACTGAAATATCAGCATTCTTTGATATAGACTTTTTATCAAATGTCTTTTCTTTCTACATCCATCTCTGAACCTAATTTTTTTTTTTTTTTTTTTTTTTTTTTTTTTGTGACAGGGTATTGCTATATCACCCAGGGTGGAGTGCTGTGGCATAATCATAGCATACTGCCTCAAAACCCTGGGCTCAAGCAATCCTCCAACCTCAGCCTCCTGAGTAGCTGTGACTACAGGTGCACACCCCTGCAACCAGCTAATTAAAAACAAATTTTTTTTTGCAGGGACAGTATCTGTCTATGTTGCCCAGGCTTGTCTCAAACTCCTGGCCTCAAGTGATCCTTCCACCTCAGCTTCCCAGTGCTGGGATTACGAGCATGTGCCATCATACTCAGCCAGAACCTGAAATTCTTTAAGCAGCGGACAACTTAATAACTACAAGTAATACAGGCAGTGAATGAGACAGAACTTTTCTTTTATTTAGAAAAAGGTTTATTTGGCTTATCTAGAGTCACCCCCAAATAAACGCAAATGAATTAAATATATAAGCATTAAAAGTCAAAGTCATATTCAAATAAAATATTAGGTAATTTTTCATAATCTAGACTTATAAAATGCTTTTCTAAGAATCAAAATCCAGACATCATACAAGAAAATAATTCACAGCTGTGTAACATAATTTTTAAATTTACATTTGTACCAAACATACTCCAAAAACTCCAAAGAAAAGTCAAACAATAAAACTGGGGAGAACTATTTGTGACACGTGTAACAAACAAAGAGTTAAATGTCCTTAATTGGACTATCTTCAGCTTTACTCCCTAATGGTTCTCAGAATTAACTTCAAACTGAGGCACTTGCTACAAGGAACTTTGTCTCCAGGCCACCATCCCTCTGTGTAAGTTCTTTCTCCTCATCCACAGTTCCTCGGATCATGGGGAATGTTAAACAAGCCTGGGATGAATTTCTGGCTCTGCCATTCGCAAGCTATATGACAGTGGGCAAGTCTGTAAATTTCAGCTTGTTTATGATGCTCGGTGGATAGCAACAGTACTCAGCTCACAGGATTTTTGTTTGTTTTTGTGAGAATCACCTAGCATCACCTCTGGTTTATTCTAAGTATTAAACAAAAGCTGGTCATTGACCACTGTTAGAGCCTCAGTGTCAGGACATCGTCTGGCACATACAGACATGCAGTAAGTATTTGTTAAATAAATACACAACTTTTATAAATCAATGAGAAGAAAAGATAACCCATAGGAAAATAAGCAAAAGATATGGTAGGAAATATACAGAAAAATGCAAATGTTTGTAGACACATGGGGAAAAGCCCAATTGCAATAATTATAATAGAAATGCCAACTAACACAATAACAAATTGTCTTCTTTTTAACCATCTAGATTGAAAAAAAAATAGTTTTATTGACCGATCACCTCCAGTATAGGCAAGGTTGTAGGGAAATATTTTTATAAATGTGGATGAAGTTGAAATGTATGGACTAGGAAAAATATTTGACAGTAGTTTTTAAAATTTAAATATACACATTCGGCAATCCCATGTCTAGGAATCTAGCCTGCAGAAATAATACATGGGTATGGAAAGCTCCACCTATAAGCATGTCATTGCACATTGTTTGAAATGGGAAAAAAATCAGAAAAAACCTAAATGTTCGTTAATTGAGAACTATTTAAAAAGTAGAGATACATGGATATAACTGGATGAACTAGACCAAGAAAGACTCTCGTGATATATAGTTTTAAGGATATATATTTCAAGAGAGAGCAAACTGCAGAACAATGTAATAACAAGCTAATAATTGTTGAGCACTTATGTGTTAGTGTGGGCAGCGATCTACGTGAATTATCTTATTTAGTCACCTCCTACGGATTTCAGTATCTTCACCTGTAAAATTAGGGGATAGGACCAGATAAGCTCTAAGATTCTTCCCATCCTAGCCATAAAATGCTACCTATACCAAGCTACATTTTTGAAAGCCATTTAGCCCTGGAAAAGGTGGAGCACAATGATGCCTCTGGGAGTTGGACAAGCAAACCGATACCTGTTCATTTGGTTCCTCCCATGGATTGGAAAGATCTTAGAGCTTATCTGGTCCTATTCCCTAATTCTGCCTGCTAGAAAATATTCACAAACTTGTTTTCAAATGTTAAATGAAATGATACCCCTGTTAATTGGTAGAGAGTAACTTTTTTACTTTAAGGGAACTGGCTCCTCCTGAAGTCCACCTATAAATAAAACAAAGTGAGCTTAAATCTCCTAAATGTGCAGGAAATCCCAACCACATACTCTAAGGAGTGTCTAACCACAGCAGGACCACCCACTTGTGTGGAGGCTGACCTCGTGGTAGTCCTGGCTCTGTGATGTTGGCAAATATCACATATCACACTGGCAGTTGGCCAGTGGAGAACGAGAGAGGTGAGGCATAGCCAGCTGAGAGCCAGTTGCATGCCCATAGCAGATCTTTACCTGTGGCCCACTCCCCATATATATCAGGAAGTGTGCAGAGATTTCTGGGTACCCTTAGGTCTGCCTTGTGGAGAAAGGACAAGTAGTTGTTTGAGTTGTGAACATGTGTGGGAATACAGAAAAGTGAGTAGTGAACTCAAGATTTTGACTACATACATTTCAGGAAGAATTGAATCATTTTTTTGTGGAAATAAAGCCAAAAGGTTACTCTTACAATGGCCCTAATTTGGATTTTTTTTCTTTTTTTAGCAACATAGGTATATTCTGGATTAGTATCTGACAAAAATGTGTTTATCAGTAACTACAAATTCAAAGCAAGCACAAAATAGGCTCTGATTTTTGTCTATTTGATGGAGGCTCTTTGTCAAATAAAAAACATTTATTGGCCGGGCATGGTGGCTCATGCTTGTAATCCCAGCACTTTGGGAGGCCGAGGCAGGCAAATCACAAGGTCAGGAGATCGAGACCATCCTAGCCATCATGGTAAAACCCCATCCCTACTAAAATCCAAAACATTAGCCAGGCGTGGTCATGCACGCCTGTAGTCCCAGCTATTCAGGAGGCTGAGGCAAGAGAATTGCTTGAACCCAGGACAGGGAGGTTACAGTGAGCCGAGATCACACCACTGCACTCCAGCCTGGGCAACAGAGCAAGACTCTGTCTCAAAAAAAAATTTATTGGGTAGTCATGTGCTAGACATTGCTTCTCCAGTTGTGCAATCTACTGGGAATTTTTTTGGATGCCATTAGTAGCACCAGCATGAAAAATGGCCATCAGAAAGACTGAAAGATTTGGAATCACCTCTCCCCATAAGAATAAATCTCACTTTCAGCATGTGTCAGGTGACTACAGTGTCAATTTGAAAATTAATGATTGCCCCACTGCCAGCAGAGAGAAGCACACACATCTTTATGGACTACAGTCAATGCATCCAAAAGTGGTGCTACGTAACTAAAAGTTAAAAAAGAAGGTGAGGCAGGAGGATGGAACACAAGCCAGTTTTCTAAAAAAATTTTTTAAAGTTTAAAAATTCTTCTGGAAAATTTTAACTGCTTTATATACAGATCATTTCTACCGATGCTGACTCTCACAGTAGTATTAACGTGCAGATACTGCATGATTATCAATAATCAGGTATCTACATGATGCCTAAAGCTAATTGCTGTCTTTTGAGCCAAAGTTTGAATAAAAGCCGATAAAATCACAAATAAATGAACACTCTTGCTAGTAGGTTTCCTTCCAAAGGCAATAGAGTATAACAGAAATCTATACTGAACTAGCCATGCCTAAAGCCCACATATTCCTCACATAGATATTGGCTTTGAGAATTGCAGAATGCAGGTTAGTTTTCTCTGCTGTCAACAAGCTAACAATCAGGGACAAGATAGAAACAGGTGGCTTTGACATGAGGCAGAGGCTCTATGGGCCTCCTCTACTTCTTATTTGTATTATCTATCTATCGATCGATCAATCGATCTATCTATCTATTTATTTTTGAGACAGAGTCTCACTTTTTCACCCAGGCTGGAGTGCTATGGCACGATCTTGGCTCATTGCAGCCTCTGCCTCCTGGGTTCAAGCAATTCTCCTGCTTCAGCCTCCCTAGTAGCTGGGATTACAGGCATGTGCCACCAAGCCCAGCTAATTGATTTTTATTTTTAGTAGAGACGTGGTTTTGCCATGTTGGCCAGGCTAGTCTCGAACTCCTGGCCTCAAGCAATCCACCCGCCTCTGCCTCCCAAAGTGCTGGGTCTGCTTCTGACACTAGCCACAAAGACCCGTGGCCATTGTAAAGACGCAGTTTGTTGCTAATTTGAACTCACTGCCAAGCCTCTGCTTCATACTTCACTATTCCCCATACTAGTTTTCCTGAAGAGGATAAAATATCTCAAACTCACACCACATTTATGTGCCCCTCTGTTATGTAAGCCAGAGGCAGGGCTACCTTGGGTTCTCAGGTTTCTCTTCCTTGAGTTTAGGAACAAATCTCAAGAACAGAAAAGAATGGGGACAGAGGTGGAAAGACCAGAGAACATGCTGGCAGTGCACACACATTATTGCATGCAAAATCTATCTGCAGAGGTGATGTGCCTGCCTCAATTCTGACTCCGTTAGGCTGAATTCCTTCCCGTAAAGCTTCTTCTCTATTCTTTGTCTACTCCAAATGTAATTATCCCCTGAAGCTTCTCTGGAAACCTCACATACCTCTTGAACATGTCTGAATCTCCCAAGTAAACCTGGCCTAGGGCCTTACACTTGGATATCAGACAAATACTAAGAACCATCTCCTTGAATTATGAGGATTGAAAGAGATACTGGCTACAATTTTTTTTTGAAAAGGCTTGAAAAATTAGTGTCTGGTTAGCCAACTTGCCTAAATATTCTGGGTCTGCTGTTCTTATTTATCCAGATGGAGGAATTCATTTCTCTTCTATTTTCACAGTTCCATTTCAAACACAGTCCGTCTTTCAAGGGTGCTCAGGAAGATGGACCATTTAGGTTTCCCAGTGCTATCAACAGTGGCTCCATTTTACAAGGGAATAGAAAGGCACAGTCATCCTTGTATCAGATAGAGGATTAAGAGGGAAAAAAGTGCTGTTTTCTGAACTTAAGCTTGTATTTATTTCTGTTGCATTATCAACTGATTTAAATTGAGGATAGCATTTTAATACAGAAAAAAATTAAAACATCAGCATATTTGACATTGAAATCATGCTGATTGGCTGCCGCATTTTAAAACACGTTAAATAAGGCAGGCATCAGTGTTTGACAAATTTTTATACAAAATATAGTGTAAAGAACAAGTGAAAGAGAAAGTGTCAAGAAATTTTTTTATAGAATTTAAAAGACAAATGCACAGAATTGCAGTAGGTGTATTAAGTCCATGTAGAATTTAAAATGACTTTTGTGGTTTATAATCCTTTTAAGATTCAATCTGGAAAATTGCGTTGGAACAATGAAAACCTGAAATCAAATCATAAAACAGACTAACGGATAAAGACTATAATACAAATGGACATATTTTATCCTGCTATTTCAAAGTGAGAGCACATTTCTATTCCTTTTATAAGCACAAAGAAAGGTCCACATTAATTTTCTTTACAATAGTCATTATTTCCTTTGCAAAATTTTAAGTTATATTTTAAACTCATCTGGTTGTCATTTTTCTTTTCATTATTATTTACTGATTTAATTTTTGTATGTATACCATAAAAAGAGTAAAATATCAATGAATATTGATGGACATAAAGCTGTGTGTTACAAAACAGCAAGGATTGGATTGTATGCAGGGTTTTTAAGGGAGAGATTTTACTTTGAAATTATCATCTTTCGGTTTGAATTTCACTCATAATCAGTACCTACCAGGCAAAGACTAGGTAGAACAAGATCAGAAAGCACCTCTTCTTGGTGGGCTCTTTTTCACCACTATTTCTGTGCAACTTTTCAGAGCACATTGAAATTCTCTGCTATAGTCTCTGTGTGACTGGGTTTTAACGTATGGCAGCATGTCCCAAGGGCAGAGCAAATTATGCTACCTGAACCCTTTATCTGTAAGCAGCAATACAACAGGGTGATGTAAAATAGAAGACAGATTTATTTAGACATAAACAATGTAAAAAATATTATTCGATACAAGAAACATAAAATCCAATATCCCAATAAATCTAGCTGGCAAGCCTTACCTTATTGCTAAATGACTGCACAAAAGAACAAACTTTCTTTAATGTTTCCAGGTTGACAAATGCAATCTGTTCTGTCTACAGCCTTCTAACTTTGTCAGAAGCTATAAAGTCCTTTTCTCTTGGGCGCTAGTGGTTTCGAGGAGGTTTACAGGATTTCAGTCTATCCTGCTGCAGCTTATTGGGGCCCTGGCCTTGCCTTTTGTCCCCCTGATGTTTATAAAATCTACAGACACTATTAGAGTGTAGTATTATAGAGTTGATCATATTTTGTCTTAAAATTACTAATCAATTATAAAAATGATTGGGTCCAGTGTATCTTAAACATTAATGTGCACACAAATCACCTGAGGATCTTGTAAAAAAAAAAAACAGATTCACAGTTATTTGGGATGAAGCCTGGTATTCCTTGTTTGGAAAAAGTTCACAGGTATAACCAATATTGTGTATCTGCGTTCACATTGTGTGTTGTGAGGATCTATGTGACCTCATTTTCAGAAGAAAACTATGACCCAGATGGTTTTAGAAACATAAGTTTCCGCAAATACTTAGAAAGTTTATTTTGAAGTGTTTAGACTCTTTTTATGTGCCAATCCTGTCTTAGTCCATAGGGATGTGCAGATGAGGGGGCCACAGTCCTGTCATCATGTAACTTAGAGGGTAATGGGGAGTCAGGGCAGAAAAGTGGATAACTTATATGTTGCTCAAAGCTGCAGACAGAATTCATGCTTTCCTGAACTCTAGTCCATGGCCCTGCATAGACTATCAGCCTCCTGCCTTCTTTACAGCTGTCTCCCACCCTCCCTGCCTTCTCCCACCTCAAGTCTCCTATTTTTAGCACGTTCTCCAAACTATATGATAAATTCCTCTAAATTACTAATTATTCCTTCGTAAGGGGTGTGAATATTAACCCATAAGTAATGGGGCACCCTTGAAGGATTTTAGCAGGAAAATAGCACCAGAGGAGCTAAAGTATGGTCTGTGTTGTTGATTATTGTATCAGCACACTTAGGGCAGTGTGTGGCAGTAAGAATTCCCCAAGTATCTGTTGAATGAAGAAATGTTCGTATTCTGGATAGGCTAACTCCTTGAAGTGAGGGGAATGAACTGGGTGGGAATAGTTCTTGTTGTGAAACAGGGAGAATGAGTTGACCATCTGTTCTATACCTCTACACCAAGCCCTGAGGCTGATTGTAATTTAACCTCGTTAAATATTTCCAAAAATCAGAGAGAACAGTAGCTACAAACTAGTCCTGTCTGGGTTTGAACCCTGGTTCCCTAATCCTAGCACTTTTGTTTCTTTAGCCCCCCAGTACTTCAAAAGCATGTTACATGTACAATACTTATCACAGTGCTATGCACAACAAATGCATGTTGGATGCAACTATAAAGTGGCAACAGAAAGTGTGGCAAAATGTGTAAACACTCAGGCTTATGAATCAAACACACCTGGTTTCTAATTCTGTCTGTACCACTTAACAATGAAAGTGGGCAAGTTAATTAATCTGAATCAGGTTTCTCTTCTGTGAATAGTAGTAATAAGACCTACTTCACAGAACTGCTGTGAGAGAAAAAGCAATATAATGAATGGAACAAATTTAGTAGAGTACTTAGCGCATATCCAGTGTTCAATACATTGAAATCTCGTATTAATTGCTATTGTTGGTGATAAATGTGCTGAAATTTTATTTGGAGAGATATAGATTGAATATTTTTTTAAAGAAAAACACTCTTCCATAAGAAGGCTGCAAATCAATTCAAGATTTTTTAGAATAAAATGCGGAACAACTTATTCCTGAGACTTAATTATGGTCTTGCTTAAGGACTGTGCCTTGAAAATGCTTCCTAGGCCTACAATCCTTTGTTTTCTCAGCTAAATAAAGAGAGCAATCAGAATACTGACCTACAGCATAAATTTTGTGAAGAATGCCAAGCTTGAATGTCAAAATAGTTTGAAAAATGCAAAGTAACACACACATTCTAACTAATCATTATCTTTTTCTCTGAAGTCCAATCCGAAACTACTCTGGTAAGCTACCAACTGAACAGTCTTTCTCTATCAGCCACTTGTCAATCGGTACAGTGGAAATGCCCCAAATAGTGTATGAATACATTTTGGGGAGTTTCCATGGCAACCTATACACCACTATAGAATGCCTTAAATCTAGAAAGACTCACTTCTGTTATAATCAAGATAATCTATCACAATATTAGACCAATTCCAAGTGTAATTCAAGCCCATTTCCATTTTTACTGAGTACATCATACTTTATATAAAAATTTTTCCTCAGAGTATGCCTTTTACCTCATGTGAAAACACAAATAACCTGCTCCATTTGACAACTACTATTCCATTGTTTATGTCTAACCATATCTCATAAATAAATATTTATCTCTTAAATGTCTCTTTTCCTTGAAGATACCTGCCAGACTGAAATTTTGGAATACTGTTAAATTTCTCTATGTATTTTTATGCAAGACCAAAAGAAAACCTGCTTATTTTTACAATTTTTGCAAGAAACTAGTTGATCATGAGAGTTGTATATTTTCCTTGAACTCAATTTTCAGTTAATCTAACTGATAATTTCTATTCATAGCTCTACATATATATAGAGACAACCAAGACAATAACATATGTAACATACTAACAATGTATGTTCCTAGCTAAGAAGGCACAATTAAGTTGTTCTCATTAATCACACCACAAAAGGGAAGAGCACACAGCGGTATGCATGTTGACAGTCTTGGTCCCCATAAATAGAAAGAAACAATTCATTTAAAACCAATACTTAACTTCCAGGAAAATTTTCAGTAAGTTATGCCCTTAGAACATATTTCAGTTACACATCACAGCCCATTTTAGACAAATTCAAAAGCCTTCGTGGGAAGCTTTAAGTATATTTACCTATAGGTTATGTACAAATTTTAGGCTTCTTCCCCTCTCCCTCAGGAAAGCCCATTCATGACAGTTGAGTAATTTTTTTTTTCTTTATGTTACTCTTAAAAATATTTACTAGATTTAAGAACTGTTATGGTTTTTAAATATTTATATAACAAGATGAAAATATTTAATTCACCACAATTGCAGGAGGAAAAATACTTTTTCCAAGGCAGTTGAAGCAAGAAAGCAGGAAATAGATTGCCGCAAAGCAGGAAAGAGGCTTTGGGAAGGCAGGAGATGACAACTAGAGGAGGACCTGAGGAAGCAGACACAAACAGGGGCCAGGAGGATGGCGCCAATGTGATCCTTCTCTCAGATCCCACAAACCTTCAGGGAAGCTCCAAATATCGTGATATAATTGATGGTTTGGGATTTCTCGTGGAAGTCAGAAAGATGCTGTTGTTTGGTGGTTTGGTGCAAGAGCAGATTGGAAGAATCCTGCGAGGACTCAGAAGGGAAACCCAAAGGGCACCTGGAGAAATACATCAGGGTCTGGGTGGGCTAAGACTGCAAGGAAGACGATAGATGGCCAGATGGTTTATGAGGCCTTCTGGTGACAATGAAGAACAGCCTATATGTGGCCAGAGGTTTGGAGGACTCTTTATTCCTACCTTTGCAATTGTTTCCAGGTGGGAAGAGGTCTGAAACCATCTAAGCAGTTAAGGATCCAGAACAAATTATCCAGATACTCAGAGCTTGAAATAATGTTCACACAAAAACAGTTATGTTTAAATTAACATAAGGGACAGATTTGAAAGAAAAATGTGGGCACTATTTGACTTTAGAATAGGAAAAGGAAGGGGGGAGATCCCTTGAGGTTTGCTTTGGTGGTAGTATATAAGTTTCAAATGGTTTTTATGTGCACTAAACTCTCATCTTTGCAAGTTGATGGGGAAGATTCTGCTGCTCCATGTCCATCCATCACCATCATGTCCCCCTACCCCAATTATATGGATGTGAGAATGCCCTCACTCATTTTATACTAAACAGAATGCCCTGACTCATTTTACACTAAACAGAATTCTTTTTATCCCCGTTATATTCACAGGGAATATACTAATTTTTCCCTCATGTAGTATGTGGGACACCAGACAAAGTATCTACCATGGGGATTACCTGCTTATCAAATATGCCTTGAAAAAATACTGGAATGGGTTGCTAAGGCAGTCTCTTGGTGCCCCCTTCCTGGAAACTCTAAGCAGACCACGTTCCACTTTGACAGGTTTCAGACACTGAAATCCAACCTTCTGGACTTGAGACATCTTCCCTATATGCTTTATTTTATTACACTCTGACGATGCTACCAAGAGTATGTTAAAGCACATCACTTTCAAGTTACTTCTGAGTATTGAATTTTTCACCTTGTGATTCCCTGGATTATATGTGGGATGCCACAAAAATAAATGAAAATTCCTGGTCTAGGGATATTCACATGGATTAACCCAACAGATGATTCAAGGTTCTTTTGAGTTCTGCCATTCTATGAAATCTGAGCTCCAACATTCAGCTTCCATTTAATCAGAGACATATTAGTCTTGGTATTTAGAAAACAAACGTAGAATATTTATGTTGGTTATATGGAATGAAGAGGAAAATATTCTGATTGGTTGTTAGGATAATAACAAAATCTCTGAAACTCTTCAGCACTATTTTTAGCGGCCAAATGTTCTAGTTCTCGTCCAGCCATGAATCATTAACCAGTGTTTACCTAGGTACAAGTTTTTTCAGAGCTGAGAATGGTTGAATGGGGCCTGATTATAACAAATTGTTCTGTTTAAAAAAATTACCCTTTGAAAGCACACTAGCTGTCTTCATATGGAACCTGCAGATATATGTAAAAGTTGTTTCATTTCTCGAAAACACTGAAACTTGCCAGACACTATGTACCCTAATAATGAAGCATAAACCACCTCCATATTAAAACTGTCCTACTCAGGAAGACAGTCATATTCTCTGATGAATTTTTAAAAGCCCAAGTAAATGGTCATAAAGATGGCCAGGTTGGGAATAGGAATCGCTCCACCTCTTATTTCAAAACTCTTCACCTTAGAGTTACCTCCAACTTGATTCTTAGTCTAGCCAGGAAACAAATCTTGGGCCAGTGCTGGACCCAATTATGTGCTGCAGCAAACAGACTAATAATCTGACACTCCTTCACACCTATATTTTCTTAAAATTTTTTTCAATATTTATTTAAACATGGGGAGTGGAGGGAGGCAGAAAAGAAGGAGCTAGGGGTTGGCTTCAGTCCTTCTTCAATTTCCCTAGACAATTGAACTCCAGCTCAAACTTGCACACCCCCCTCAACAAAAGGAAACTCATGTTGCTGTTGTTAGTTTCTCACCATCTACTGGTGACACCATCTACTGTCTCACCATCTACTTTTTAAGTAATTCTCTTTAAATTCTTGTTCCTTAAGGTAGGGGTAAACACACTCTTCCACCCTAACGTTGCCTAGGATGGAACAGCCACCATACTCCACTAAGCATACTACTTGATGTAGCCTTGATGTAAAAAAGTGGAACCAAATAGGAAACAAGGAGAAAACAATGTTATTCTTTTAGTTACTGTCCCTTAAATCCTCTCATGGGCTAGTTCTTTCCCTGGCCATGAATGAAATTTTGGCTTTTCTGTTCACTTGTAGATAATATCTTAAAAGTCCTCCAGGGCCAGGCATGGTGGCTCACACCTATAGTCCCAGCACTGTGGGAGGCTGAGGCGGGTGGATAACCTGAAGTCAGGAGTTCGAGACCAGCCTGGCCAAAACCCCGTCTCTACTAAAAATACAAAAATTAGCTGAGCATGGTGGCAGGCACCTGTAATTCCAGCTACTCGGGAAGCTGAGACAGTAGCTGAACCCAGGAGGCAAAGGTTGCATTGAGCTGAGATCACACCATCGTGCTCCAGCCTGGTGACAGAGCAAAACTCTGTATCAAAAAAAAAAAAAAAAAAAAAAAATCCTCCGGGAACTTCTAGTCAAACCTCAATATCATTTGTTGTCAAAAGTGCAAACCTCTGTCAAATGTAAAGCTTCTCTCTTCCTCCATATTGGGTGACTTCCAGCTGAAAATCTCTAATGACAAAGAGGATGCATGATCAGCCTTTTCTTTTTTCTCTGTACTTCTTTCAGAGCACTCCGTTCTCAGACAGATTCTGACTTCTGCTCTGGGGTGCTGTTGAAAGAGAAAAGCTAGGCAACAGGAAAGGCTGTACTTGTTGGTACCGTTGTGATAAGACATTGCCAGTCTCTGGGCTTGGTGCATGCTCAAGGCTGACTTTTTCCTTGGTGGTGGTTTCTGAGTTTTTCTGAGATTTCCCAGTTGAGAAACTGCAACAATACTCCTTGTGTACCTCCTTCCACTTGCAGCTCCTCATTCCTGCCCTAGCCTCTGGTCTCTGCGTGCAGTTGATCCCCACCATGGAGTATCCCATCAACCCTCCAGGCTATTCGTTCAAGTGAAATTTAAACCAACCACTTCCCAATGCAGCCTTCTTTTACCTGTCATACCAAAGCAGACTTTGGGAAACAGCATCACCCTAGCTCCTTGACCACCTTAAATGTTTCCACATGGGCCACCGTATGCAAGGGTTTATCAATCTGACCCAAGTCTTTGCTGAAAGCCCTGTGATTCCTCCCAGAAGTAGAGGAAGAGAAGCAGCCTTGCGAGGAGCTGCCGTGAGACAGTTTCTCATCTGTCTTTCCATCTGGTGGGAGATAGCCACTATTTCTCATACATCCCCCTAATTTCAGTTGAGAACAGGGGTCTCTACTGGCTTCTCCCCTCCCCCACCCTCCTCCTAGAGTGTGGCTGTAGGTTTCTGTGTACGTCTATGAAAGTTCTGGGCTGTAGTTTAGAGTCTGCTCCTCAGCAGCAGAATAGCCATTACCATACCACCCTTCTCATTCAGTGTCACGACCCCCTGGCCCTGTATTCCAGCATCAGAGAGGTGGGGAACTAACACCATGCTCATCTTGCTTTTGCCATGTGGTAGGAATCTACCTGAAACCACTTGGAAAAAACATTTCATGAGAGTTTGTCGCCTTACCTGCTACCGGCTGAATCTCAACGTGTGACCAGCCAGCCCAGCAGTCTACATACTAGCCTCTGTGAGCCTTATACCCACTGTGCTGCTTCGTCTCTTGACGGCAGCAAGCCAGCCACAGTCTCCCATCTTTGCACTTGTCCAGTCACAGCTCCCGACAAACCTCAGCAACAAAAACTTTTTAAGTCATTCTCTTTAAATTCTTCTTCCTTAAGGTGGGGGTAAACACACTCTACCACCCTAACGTTGCCTAGGATGGGACAGCCACCGTACTCCACTAACTTTCTCCAAAAACCACGACTCTCCCGCAACCCAGCATCTTCAACCCACGCCTGTCTACATCCTCAAATGGGTGTTTCCCTAAACCTGCAAAATTGGCGGACCTTCTTTGCATGGTGGATTAGCACTTTTTTAAGAATATGAGCAACACTTGATACCTATATCTCATTGTGTTATTCTCAGCTTTTAAAGCCTCAGCTTAAATGAAGACAGAAAGAGTTTTAAGAAAACTCTTTGGCTACTTTATCATCAACCTTATATAACATAAAAAGTTCCCTTCTAGTCATAGAACAGTCTTCCTGAAAGAAATTCTGGTTTGAGACCATGTTTACTCATTTTGTGACATTATTAGTGATGGTTTATCAGCCTTTACAGATTGCAAGTCCAGGTTAATGTCCTAACTGGCCACCACTTCATCTGACTCTGCTGCCAACCATGAAAAGGTTATATTCTAGGAGCCATGTTTTGTTTTAGTCCACCAAGCAGGCAGATTTAATTTAGAGAATTTTTAATGTCTGATGTTCTCTTCTCAGTTGCCTGTGAAGGGAAGAGTTAACATCTGAGCACGTTAATCTCAATCACAAAGTTGTTGAATTTATAACCCTCTTGCTTGCCTTGATTAAATAACTGCGAAGGCTGGAAATTGCAGTGAGCTTTTTAAAAGCTTAAAGCCCTGGGAGCTTTCATGCACCTTATTTGTCTCTAGCTAAATGTGGGTGCAGCAAAGCTAAAGTGGTTAGCCCTGTGGGGGAAGAATGTGAAATGGCTGCTTTGATATCAACACCTCTAGTGCCCCCTTTTGTTGCCTTCTCTCCCATCAGGAGCACCTAATGCCCACATATTTTCATGAAGACCTGCCCTCTCAGGGCTGAGCCCCGGCTCTGAACCACATTTTCCCCACTTCCTATGAAACTCACCTATTGTGCCTTTCAATTGTTCTGCTAAGTACCTGTTCTGGCCCTATAAACAAGGTTCTAGCTTTCCTTGCTTAGTTTACTCTTTTCTTCCCCCAAACTAAGAAATTTTGCTTCTCCACATAAATTATTTTGGTTTTTCACAACGAGAATGCAGGAAAAAGAAGAAGGAATGGAACGTATCGCTAAATTTGTTCTAAAGTGGTAATATCCCTTAATTACAATGTATTATTCATTCCCAGCACATTCAAAGAAATTGGACCTGATGGTATCAACAAGTGGTACACTTGTTACTATTGATGAACTTACATTGTCACGTCATTATCACCCAAAATCCTTCGTTCACATTACAGTTCACTCGTGGTATTGCACATTCTAAGGACAGTCTTTGGACAAATAAACAATGACATGTATCTACCATCATAGCATCATTTTTTTTTTTGACCTCTGAACTTTTTACTGGCCTCCTGCTCCCCAAAGGGTAACCTGCTTCTGCTGGCTTAATGTCTCAGAACTTTGGTGTCGTTGGTCTCAGACACCACTTTGCCATCTATAATCCGGCAGGTAGTGGTCTTTTGGATGGTTTGCATGGAGTTGCTGCTGTCCAGGCATCACCAAGATTGAAGTCCTCGCCATCTTCCAGCAGATGGCGGTAGGTGGCGCTCTCAGCCTCCAGCTTGACCTTGATACTCAGCAGGGCCTCATACTCCCGGGCCTGGCGCTGCCCCTCTGCCTGGGTCTGTGCCAGCTGTCACTCCAGGTGCAGCGGAATCCCGGTGATCTGCTCCATCTTCAGGGCGTAGCAGGCCTCCACCTCCCTCAGGCTGTTCTCCAAGCTGACCTTCAGATTTCTCATGGAGTCCCGGTCGATCTCCAAAAACTGGACTTTACGTCTTAGCTCCGTGAGCGTCATCTCAGCAGCTCCAACCTCGGCAGACTGCGTAGTGACCACTGTGGTGCTCTCCTCAATCTGCTGAGACCAATACCTGTCCAGCTCCTCGCTTCTTCCAAGCCAGCTCGTCATATTGGGCCGGATGTCGGCCATGATCTTGGCGAGGTCCTGAGATTCGGGGGCATCTTACCTCCACGGTCAACCCAGAGCTGGCAATCTGGGCTTGTATGCCTTTTATTTACTCTTCACGGTTCTTCTTCATGAAGAGCAGCTCCTCCTTGAAAGCCTCGATCTCTGTCTCCAGCTGCAGACGAGTGACATTGGTGTCATCAATGACCTTCACGAAGCCCATGGATGTCGCTCTCCACAGACTGGCGCATTGTCCAGAGGATTTGCAGAGATCTGAGCCCTCAGGTCCTCAATGGTCTTGATATAATGGCTCCAGTCTCTGACCTAGGATCCCTTCTTCTCCAGGTGCTCTGGGATTTTGTTCTCCAGCTTCCTGTTCTCAGTCTCCAAGCTCCTCACTCCGTTGAGGTAGGAGGTCAATGGTCATTCAGGCTTTGCATGGTCTCCTTCTCATTCTGGTTGCCTCCCATTCCTGCCAGACCCTTTGCCATTCCCGTGCCAGGCCCCTGGACCTCACGTCGCCCCAGAAGCTGGTGGAGCAGAACATGGAGACCTGGGAACCAGAGCCCCTGGCACCTGCATAGACGCTGGCCGTGCTGCTGACCAGCCGGGTGCCATAGCTGGGCACCTGGACAGAGCCCACGGACTGGTAGTTAGTGGAGAAGGTGAAGCTCATGCTACCCAGGGAGGAGAGCGAGAGGACAAGACTCAGGCTTTGCCCGATAACAGTATCATGTACTTTTATTACCCTAAAAATTAATTCTCTGTGATCTGCCTATTCAACCCCAACCCCAACTTTTGGCAACTAGTGATCTTTATACTGGTTCCATAATTGTGCCTCTTCCAGAATGTGATAGAGTTGGAACCATATAGTAATGTAGCCTTTTCAGATTGACTTCTTTCACTGAATATGCATTTAAGTTTTCTTCATGTGTGTTTGTGCTTGATAGCTTATTTCTTTCTAGTGCTGAATAATATCCCACTATGTGGATGTACCACAGCTTATGTATTCATTCGCCTTTGAGGAAGGTCTTGATTGCTTCCAGTTTTTGACAATTATGAATAAAATTGCCAGAAACATCCATGTGCTGGATTTTCTGTGGACATAAGTTTTCAACTCCTTGTAGACACCAAGGAGCATGTTTATTGGTTCATATGGGAAATGTTTAGTTTTGCAAAAAAACTGCCAAGTATGTTGATAAAGGGGAAGTTTATGCATGTGTGAGGTAGGGAATATATGGGAAATCTCTTTATCTTCTGCTCAGTTTTGCTGGGAACCTAAAACAACCTCTCTACAGAAATAAAGTCTGTAAAATAAATAAACAAATGTGTGTGTGTGTGTGTGTGTGTGTGTGCATATATAGAGAAAAATAGTTTTACTTTATTTATTTATTTATTTTATTGCTAGGCCTGAGAATTAAATTGACATAGGCAAATTAGCAGGAGAAAAGCATACAAATTTATTTAATGTTTTACATGATACTTCATAAAGAAATGAAGACACAAAGAAGCGGCAAAATCTAAATGCATTTCTAATAGGTTCCACAAAGATAACTTTGATGAAAAAGTTACTAAACTATGAGGAGAGGATAAAGGAAGATATGAATTATTAACAAAGTCTGTACAGAATTCTCTTGGCCACAAGTTCCCATCCTTGCAGATGATATTATTTTCCTTCTGACACAGGGAGAACATCTTCCATATGGGGGTTTTATCTCCTGATTTCAGGAAGAAAAAGTGGGGGGCCAGAGCACACTTCTTGCAACTGCTGTTGTTAGTGGCAATTTTTTATGTGCCTCTGGCTTAAAATAATTCTATGCCACAGTGGCATATTTTGGGATGTCATATTCTGCTATATATATACACATATACATATACATATATATACATGTATTCTAACCTCAAACAGACATGTGATTGACAAAGAAACATTTTAATAACTATTTCAGATAGCTGTGGATATTCTTCTTTGATACTACATCAAAATTCAGTAAGTTGTGGTTTGTTGAAAGTGAATTGTAATGCAGCATATGAAACTATATCAGTGACCTCTCAGCACTCCATTACATTAAAATCTATTAGTCTGTCTTGCACTTTGATGGCATCTTTAACCCATACTTGATTTTGTGATATCATGCATTGACCATTTGGAAAATACTGGTTCACAGAGTTCTGCACGTCTTCTAAATGTTGACATATTTCATTATTTAATACAAAAACATCACATAATTAGTATCACCACTAATCCCATCATAAAAGTCTTTAAGTGCTGGGAAGCTGTACTTAAAGCTCATAGTTTTGGTACAAGACTTTTTAAATGTTAATTTTTATTCAAAAGCTTGAATTTTATCATTGGCAACATGTAGTATAAATTATTTTTCTTAAAGTAATAGGATCATTTTGCTCCTTTTGGAAACCATGTTTGCCAAATCCCCTAGTCTGAATAATGATAGTCTGTCTGAAATTGTTCTTTCAAGTAAAGACGATGGTCTGTGAACTGGCTAGTTTGGCTCACAACACAGTCAGAGGAGTGCATTTCCTTGAGACATTATATGTTGATATGCAGCAGAAGCACTTCACAGAGAGACTTCCCATTTTGTCCCACAGAATGCTAAAATGATGCATACTCAAGGATTAAAATTCAATAAAATAATTTTCACTACTTTATCATGGATATTATTAAGTGGAATTTAATTTGCTTTGTTTTCTTTTTGAAATGTGAATGTATGGTGGTAAGAACATACTGATTCAGGTACAGCTTGGTGCCATTGCTGTGATTCTTGCTAAATTGCCAGTATTTTTTACCCACCATTGTTTTTGCACATTAGTAGAAATTTTAGCATGCTGAGAAAAGCCAAACAATATCTTCATGTTATGAAGAAGATAATTTTGACCTCAGAGCATCCCTGAAAGCTTGTTGGGGACTCCTAGGGACCTGTGGAGCACACTTGGAGAATCTCCGCTTTAAACAAACATACAAACAAAATACAACAACCAAAAGATATTTCAAAATGACTAAAATCCTTCATTTGTGTTTCTTAAGCACCATGAATTAAACATCTGTTCAAAACAATGGTTCTAAAAGTCATTTTCCCCTTCCATCCAAAGCTCTCAAATTGTTAACTAATCTTGTGCCTTTCTCTCCACCCCTTCTAAAAGCTCCCTCCCTAGTTACTGCCCAACGTCCGTCCTGAAATCCTTTTCTATATACCTCTTACCTGCTTAGTCTCATCTTAAAAGCTCAAAATAACTGGTCAGAGACAGGAGGAAAAATAAGCAGCAGATCCTGAGAACACTATAACCCTCTACCTACTGGAAAGGCAATAAGAAAAATGAATGGTCATATTATTTTGGATGCCACATTTTAAATATTTTTGAGAAGCTGATGGTTATATATTGTGCCAAATATTGACTATCCATAACGTCTATTTGAATGTCCATGACTCTTTCCTATAAAACAGGGTCTGGGAGCCTACAAAATACATTGCTTAAACTCTCTCACTGCTAGTGACAAAGTATCTTGCATAATATTTGGAAGGCAGAAGAGAGCACAGCCATTATTCTTCCCCAAACGTGGCTGGTAGATACCCGGGTTGATAGCAAACATGAAGTTTACAGCTCCTTTTGAGCAAGCTCTTGTAAATTACCTACTTGAGTTCTTCAAGCAGCTGTAATAACCAGTCACTTACTGTGGTTCCTTAGTTTCCACATTTCTTCAAAGCAAGCAGTGTTTCTACGAACCTTAATTGCCCCAGTCCTCCAACAGTTTTATAAGTTTCTAATTCTCTTTGTATTTAATCATCTCTTCCTGCTGAGCCTAGAGAAGCAAGTACTTTCCCGGGAAAACTCTGACTGATAACAGAGTTTGTTTCCGAAAGTAGTTCCAAGTTGCGGAAGCTCAAAGACAGGAATTAGGGATTTAGTTATCTGACCTTGTTAGATTGAAAATCAATTACGACCTCATCACCAATGAAAGATGGGATACTGGCCATCCACGGAAAGCAGTGGCAAAATAATTATCTATAGCATTGAGGAATGAAGTGTTTATTGTAGAAGAGCCTTTGAGAGATTGCTATTACAATAGGATTTTAAGAGGAAATAAAGACTGTAAGGATTGTGAAATGGGCTGGCTGCATCTAAATAAAAGGTTAGGATTTCATATTCTCAGCTCAAGGCACAGTCAGAGAACAAGAGAGCTTCTAGGACTGCCCTAAAAATATCTCTTATAGCCATATGGCTAATGTAAAATTTTTTTTTCATCTGTAGGTTGGATAATTATAACTGAAATGAAATTCACAGACTTGCCAGGTCTCTTATGTAAAAGTTAGGGCATTGATTGAGAAAGAGTGAAAATTGGAATGAGGACATTTGGATAGATTCCAATGACTCTGAGAATCACGAACTTCCAAATGCCTCTCAGCTTCCCCTCTTTCCTATTTGAGATTAGCCTCCCCTTGCCTTAAGACCCTGAAACAATTGCCTTGCAGAGGGTTACAGTCATGATTCACCTCCATCACTTCTTATTGCCCCCAGATTTGTAACTAGAATCACAGACCAATAGACCCTAGGAAGGTAAGTGTGCAGTCTGACAACGAAGGCTATAACGTGCTCACTGAAGAATTTCAAGATTTATATTACCAGAAACCGGAAAAACAATTGTGGGAATGCAATCTAATGATTTTAGACAAGAGAGGAAGAAACAGTTTTGGATATGGCCAAATTTGTTAATGTGAGTGCAGTTACCATAAATTTTAGATTCAATATTTAGTTTAAAGGCACGGAATAAATCTATAAAGAACTGGTTTGATTGGTTGATGAAAACCTGACCCAACAATGGGCTTTGTTAAACAAAATTTATTTAGTAAGAAAAAATGCAAACGATTAGGAAGATTAAATTTTTGGTGTAGATTAATCATATGTAACCTTACGCCCACCCCTTCCTATAGCCCAGAGGACACCCCAATTGTGAAGACATTAAGAAATATATTTATAAAAGGAGAACCAGTATCCTTGAGAATCTCAGTGGTTTTTGTCCTTTTGCAGACCAGAGGTGACCATATAGCATAACACTATTCAGATGGCTACCAAGAGTTACAGAGGCCAATTGACAAGCACTTAGCCACCTGAGATAAGGTGGCCAAGAGTATACTGTTGAATAAAAGACCAAAAGTCCCTATCCAAATGGATATTTGGATTCACAGATATCTTTGGCAGTGCCTTTTTTTTTTATTATAGTGTTTCTGGAATTCAAATGGTTTTCAGCCTGATAAAGTCTTAGTTTACCTGTAAACATTTTAAAAATTAAGTCTAGTGTACAGATATCTGACTTAAATAGCCATAATGAAGAGTAGAGAACTCTCACCAGTTTTTAGAAATGGGCCGGTTAATAAGATCCCTTAAAAGAAAGGGGGGCTTGGACCTCTTAAGGAAGGATCCAATAAGGTTACAACAAGAACATAAAATTTCCTTGTAGCTTTGCCCAAAAAGAAGTGTACCTATTTATCAGGGTGATTATACTCTGGGGAAAGGAAAATACCCAGATGACGCTAGGTTTCTGGACACTGGCTCCGAAATGACTAATCTTCACATAACCTCCAAATTTTAGGACTGACCAGTTAGACTGGGGCTTATGGATGTCAGATAACACAAGAAGTTTTGGCTTAAATATATCTTCCAGTGGCCAAGTGGGTCTCTCATAGATATTTTCCCAGGTTCCAAAAACATAATTTGGCAACTGGCAGAACTCCCACTTCCTGACCCTTGAAGTAAGAGCTATTCTAATAGGAAGAGCCAAGAGGAAGCCCTTGAACCACCCCCCTTCTACCGAAGTAATACATTAATAATAATTACACAACCTGGGAGACCTTCAGAGATTAATACCATCACCAAAAACCTGAAAGTTACAAGGGCAGTGATTTCTATCCCACTCACATAAATCTCTGCTATTTGTCTTGTGTAGAAGAAAGATGAATTTTGGAGAGTAACAGTAAATTATTTTAAACTTAATCAGGTTGTGACACCAATTACAACTACTGCCCCAAAGCACTATCTTTTCGGAGCAAATCAGTGCATCCTCTGGCATCAGGTATGCTACTATTGATCTGGTAAACACTTTCTTCTGTATACCAATTCATAAAGACCACTTGTTGCAAATAGAAATGCTGCATTAAGCCTCTGCAAATCCAGATAAGAGAATTATGGTGCAGACCCTTTGGAGTTTGAGGAAAAAAATCATGTTCTTTTCCACAGATAATTCTTCTCCTTCTAAGGAATAACTTCTGGAGTCCATTTTCACACTTGTTAACAAATGGCCACTAAGACGCGACCTCCATGCTGGGAAAGAAGGACTGGTGATGACTCTGGCAAACTGAAAATCTCATCCTGTCAAAATGAAGAGGCTGCACTCAGTTCCCAGTGAGTGGACAGTGGAATAATGGGGCCAGATCTTGTTGTGTGTGGTTTTTGTATTTTTTTTTTCTTGTAGAAACTGGGAATTCAGATTTTTATTTGAAATAGTACAATTTCAAGTTTAGTCTAAAATTTGCTACAGCAGTGTGCCAGTCAGAAAGTAAAGGAATCCACAGACAGGAATGGACCTCCAGGCAACAATTTATGACTTCTGCCTGTGGTAGCATGAGTTCCTTGAGGGCAAGGAATGATTCTTATTCACTTGTGTATAAGAGTTCAAGACAATGACTGGCACATAATACTTTCTCATTAAATATTTGTTACCTTTAGTTAAGTTTTCAAAACCCAAATAAAATTGTGTCTTGTCTAATTCTATAGCTAGAAACCCTTAACAAAAGGATTTTTTCTTACTCCTTTTATATACGCCCCAGAGCCTAGCACATCTCTTGTACACTGTAGATGCTCAAACAAGGTTTGAGTTGTTGAAGGGTAACATGCCAAGTGTTGTTAACAGTTTGATTTGATTTGCTTATAAGATGAGAAGTAAGATACGTCCTAAGGTTTAAGGTTAGGCAACATAAGACGGATGATTTTGATAAGGAGAAACAGGTCAAAAGAGATATTAAATGCTGCCCTCAGGAGGTTTAATGAAGCATCTCAGTGATTTCTGAACAAGAATGGAAATGTGTGAAAACCCTGGGCCTTTGGGGGACTTGGTGACACAATAAACCCTGCTTACTATTATTTATTTGGTTTCCTTTGTAAATGCACTGCCTGCTAATTTCGTCTTTAAAACGTCATTATTTTTGAGTTATTGCTCTTTGAGAACAATTGATAACTCCAGGCATTTTTTTCAACTTGAAAAACTCAAAAAGCAAGTCCCTAGGTCTTGTACAAGTGTCTTTGGCCCCGGGGTCATAGTGACGCTTAAGGCTTTGCTTCTGCAATACCAAGCAGTGCTGTGGCTGCCACTGCTGAATATGACTTATCAGAAAGGCTGCTGATTTATCATGGTCACCTTAAACATAGCTTTAAATGTCCACTCTGAATGGAACCATAACATACGAAGAAAGGTTTGCAAAAAAGGCTAAAGAAATGGACTTGCTTTTCGAATTTTTCAAGTTGAAAAAAACAGCCCAGAGTTATAAATATTTTCAAAGAGTAATAACTCAAAAATAATGATGTTTTAAAAACAAAATTAGCAAGCATGTATTTACAAAGGAAACCAAATAAATAATAGCTGTGTATCTATTCATATACACTACTGCTATATAATGTGGCTAAAAGTGAAAAAAGAACTATTTTAAATAAACTGCAAAGAAGACTGATAATTTGTTGAGTCAATATTGAGTTGCACCCAATTTATTTTAAAGAGATCAACTGCAAATATTTCCTGTTAAATTATCTTACCATATATCAAGTATTTGCCTTATCTAATATATAATGAAAGCATTTTTTGCAAATTTTGCCATATGTTAGAATGCATTTTAGATTCATAATAGTGACAGTATTTTATTATGCATATACAAAACTCTTATGAATTTGAAGACCACATAGAATATGGAAATTTTGGTAAGCAAAACTTTGGTTCCAAAATGTCATTTTATTTGATTTTAGATCTTATTTATTTGTGATAACTAGCCCCTCACCCTCTACAACACACATTTCTAATTTTATACCATATAAGCAAGAAAATATTCAACTGAATACAGAATTAAATAATAGTTCTTAGCATATGAATTTAGATCAAAACACCTTAATATCCCACAGTGGTCATGCTACCTTATAAACTGCACATATTCAATAAAAATTAGCTGGGCATGGAGACGTGTACCTGTGGTCCCAGCCACTAGGGAGGCTAATGTAGGAGGTTCACTTGAGCCCAGAAGTTCAAAGTCAGGCTGGGCAAACCAGCCAGACCTCATCTCACAAAAACTTACTTTAGTAAATATTTACTGAGTGCCTGTTGTGTGTGGATACTGCAGGCACTGAGATGATATGAATGTACAGACAAAAAGCCAGCCCACATGGAGCTTAAATTCTAAGCCATTATGACGTTTTTTAACCCCATTTGCCATTTTGTGCTTATTAGATATTCTGAAATAATAATATAATTATTTATAATTTATATATGTTTATAATTAGAATTATAAAATATAGTGCTTACATTTTCAAAGTACTTTCAAACGCAGGCACAAATTGTCTTATCGTGTTTCACTTCGTTGTGCTTTGCAGACACTGAGTTTTTACAAAATGAAGGTTTGTGGCAGTGCTACGTCAAGCAAGTCTACCAATCAGCACCATTTTTCCAACAGCATGTGTTCATTTTGTGTAGCTGTGTCACATTTTGAGAATTCTCACAATATTTCACGACTCTTCATTTTTATTATATCTGTTACGGTGATCTGTATTCAGGGATTTTTGGTGTAACTATTTAAATAGTCTTGGGGTCCCGTGAACTACATCCATATAAGATGGCAAACTTAATGGATAAGTGCCACGTGTGTTCTGACTGCTCCACCAACTAGCCTTTGCCCACCTCTATCCTCCTCTTCAGCCCTCCCTATTCCCTGAGACACAATGATATTGAAATGAGGCCAATAAACAGCCCTGCATTGGCTTCTAAGTGTTTAAAAGGAAGAGTTGCACGTCTCTCTTACTTTAAGTCAAAGCTAGAAATAATTAAGCTTATGAGGAAGGCACACTGAAAGTTGAGATAGGCCAAAAGCAAGGTTTCTTGCATAAAACAGTTGGCCAAGTTGTGAATGCAAACGAAGAATTTATGAAGGAAATGAAAAGTGCTACTCCAGTGAACACATGAATGGTAAGAAAGCAAAGCAGCCTTACTGCTGATATGGAGAAAGTTTGCGTGGTCTGGATAGAAGATTAAACCAGATCCAACATTCCTTTAAGCCAAAGCCTAATCCAGAGCAAAGCTCTAACTCTCTTCAAATCTAGTAAGACCGAGAGAGGTAATGAAACTGCCGAAGAAAAGCTTGAAGCTACAAAAGGTTGGTCATGAGGCTTAAGGAAAGAAGCTGTCTTTATAATATAAAAGTGCAAGGTGAAGCAGCAAGTGCTGATGGAGACTGCAGAATATCTAGCTAAGATCACACTGACAGGGGTGACTACTCTAAACAACACATTTTCACTGGGGATGAAACAGCTTCTATTGGAAGACAATGCCATCTAGGACTTTCATAGCTAGAGAGGCAATGCCAATGCCTGACTTCAAATCTTCAAAAGACAGGCTGACTCTTGTTATAGATAATGCAGCTGGTGACTTTATGACGAAGCCAGGACTCATTTACCATTTGAAATATCCTAGGACTCTAAAGATTGATGCTAAATCTACTCTGCCGGTGCTCTAGAAATGGAACAACAAAACCTGGATGGCAGCACATCTATTTTCAGCATGGTTTACTCAATATTTTAAGTCCATTGTTGAGACTTACTGCTCACACACACACACACAAAGCTTTCAAAATATTTCTGCATTTATAATGTACCTTTTCACCAAAGAGCTCTGACAGAGATGTACAAGGAGACTGATGTTGGTTTCATGCCTGATAACACAATATCCATTCTTCAGCTTGTGGGATCAAGGAGTAATTTCAACTTTCAAGTATGATTTAAGAAATACATTGCATAAGACTAAAGAAGCCATATATAGTGATTCGTGATTCCTCTGATGAATCTGGGCAAATTAAATTAAAAGTCTTCTGAAAAACATTCACCATTCTAGATACCATTAAGGACATTCATGATTCATGAGAGGAGGTTAAAATATCAACATTAAAGGAATGTGGAAGAAGTTGATTTTAACCCTTATGGGTGATTTTAGGGAATTTCAGACTATAGTGGAAGAAGTAACTACAGATGTGGTGGAAATGGCAAGAGAAATGGAATTAGAAATGAAGCCTAAAGATATGACTGAATTGCTGCAATCTCACGACAAAATGTGAGTGATGAGAAGTTGCTTCTTATGGATGAGCAAAGAAAGTAATTTCTTGAGACAGAATCTACTTCTGGTGAAAATACTGTGAAAATTGTTGAAATGACAACAAAGGATTTACAATACTATATAATCTTGGTTGATAAAGCAGCAGAAGGGTTTGAGAAGAGTAAGTTAATAACTAAGATCACACAGTTACAAAGTTTGAAAGAAGTTACACTGTGAGTAAAATGCTATCAAACAGCATCACATATTACAGAGGCGTCTTTTGTAAAAAAAATCAATTAATGTGGCTAACTTCATTGTTGTCTTATTTTAAGAAATTGCCATAGCCACCTCAACCTCCCACAACCACCACCCTGATCAGTCAGCAGCCGTCAACATCGAGGCAAAACCCTCTACCAGCAAAATGATTATAACTCACTGAAGGCTCAGATGATTGTGAATATTTTTTAGCAATAAATAACTTTTTAAAGTAAGTATGTTTTTTAGACATAATACTATTGCATACTTAATAGGCTACAGTATAGTATAAAAATTATAATCCATTTAAATTTATATGGATTTGGAAACCAAAAAATTTGCATAACTCTCGTGGTTACAATATCATTTCACTATAGTGGCCTGGAACTGAACCTGCAATATCTCTGAGATATGCCTGCACATTCTCAGTTAATTTTCACATGTCCCTGGCCTTGAAGTAAACTTGGCAGATGTTGCTATCTCTCTGTTACTAGTGAGAAAACTGTAAATGACATATTTCTATAGCCACTATCCTAGGACCCATATCATCTCTCTCCAATCTACACAACTGTGAGAGCACTACAAAGAGGCAGAGTCAGAGGTTGAATAAAAGCTTGAAATAGTTGCCACAAAGAAAGAGTGAGAGCAAGAGAGAGAGAAGGAGAAAGTGCTAACAGGAGAAACATTAAAAATGCCAGGAGCAGTTGAGATTGATGGCTGTGGCGGTCATTGGCTGTTCATAAATACTAGTATTTGGTTCTCCTCATTCCTGGTCCATGATAATACTTTACTTTTCCAGATCCTTGGATGCAGAAAAGGCTACCTGAATTTCTCTGGCCAATGAAAGATGAACAGAAACCTTTCCCCTTGTTGCAGGCACTGTGGATAGTGAGCTGAGGTGGAGCCTCCATCATCCTGAATCCTTGAATGTCTAAGAGGAGGAGAGCGCCTGCCAGCCCACTCTGGACTTGCAATGTAAGAAAGCAATTTGTATCGTGTCAAGCCCTTGATTTTGAGATTTGTTGTTTCACTTACATTTTGTTTTGCTTTTTCTTGTTTTAGTTTACTTGTTACTGCAGCAGAACCTAGCCTAACCTGATAGATCAAAATGATGGGTTTATACTGATATGTTTGTCTGGTTGTGGGATTTCTTATCCTACAACTGTGTTCAGCAGCTCAGTTGTAGGTTGTAGGCACAGTAAGCAGACAGTGAATTCATCTGGGGCTGGAATTTTGTCAGGTGATTGTAAGAGAAGGATTTTAGGATTTTGGCAAGACAGTGATTGAAACTACGGACCATGAAATCTCAGCTTGACTAGGAAGGAGGTCAAGTGAGAGGAGGCCAGTGAGCAAAGAAAAAGTAGATAGATCAAGGGACTGGCTATTTTGATAAAGTGGTCACTTATTTGTAGGGAAAGTAAATGAACAGTCAAGCTTTTAAAATAAGGAGTTGCAATCAAACCATAGGGTGGTTTAATTTGAGATTTTTGAAGTTCTGAGGTTCTGACAAAACCTGTGGTCATGATAAGGTATAAGATGTGAAAATGGAACTGAGTGACTCAGCTGGAGAGGTGTCTGAACAACAAAGGTCATAGAATAAAGAGGCTGTGTGCTAAGCAGGCCAGCGGCATGCACACTTGAATTCCCCACACGCACATTTGTATGGTGCGAGGACTTAAGGTAGAGAGGAAGAAAGTGAGCTTGTTGCCAATGTCATCAGTTGATGAGTGGGGAGAGGTGTGTGGGCTACAGACCCTACTTTTCAATTCTGAGCTTCACAGGGTATGGCAGAGAAAAAGCAGCCTCTAAGCAAAAAGGTTGTGGGACAAGTGGTCTTACAAGGTGATGGTCAAATTTCTGTGATGGTGAAAATATTGAGGGAATGTTCCCTGAAGAAGTGGATGAAGGCCATGATTTGGGGCCATGGAAGTGGAGTTTAAAGGGTTTAAGGGAAGAGTTCAATAGGTGAGAAACTGGACCAGGGAGAAGAACAAAGCATTATTTAGTATGGAAGTCAGTGAGGTGAAGCATGACCAGAAAGGTGTCCTTGGGCAGTGGCCAAGGAAAATAGGCATTTGAGGCAGGGAGGAATTAGGTGGTTCTTAGAGCTGTAAAGAAGGTGGAGCCAGTTAGGACAGTGTGCTCTCAGAGTCTTTTGTGCTCAGTTGTGCGCTGGTAGGGAGGACTAGTAACTATGCTCTGCAAATGCACATTGCTTTTTTCTAAGCACAGATCTCATACAGGCTTGAAGCCTGTACCTGTCAAGAGATGCTTTCAGGAAACTGATCTTTGTTTCATTCAATCTCACACAAAATATTCAGCAAAGTGTTAAGATTGCTTTGCACTGGTTGCTAGAAGTCAGTCTCCAGAACAATCAGGTGGGAGATGATTAATCTAAACCTCTCGTTTATTAGATGAGAAAACTGAGGCCCTAAGAATGGTCCAGACTGTATCAGTAGTTTGTCACAGAGCTGGGTCCACAGCTCAGGTCTCCTGTCTCTTGTTCTCTCTCCACTCGAAATACCCAATCTCCTGGAAGAGCAATGGCAGGCCACTATCACAGAGTAATACCTGATAGTTACAGCTAATACTTATTAAGAGTTCACCAATAGCCAAGCTCTGCACATTCCACCGAATTCTCCTAACAACCCCATGTGATGTAGGCGCTGTCATTATCTTTATTCTAATACATATATGGCCACCCAGGATTAAATAAGTTAAGTAACCAAGATCACACAGCTACAAAGTGGCAGATCTGGGATTTGCCCTTCGACTGAGGCCTTGCTCTTAGCCAATATACTATGCTTTATCAGTCACTGTCACATGTGTTATAGTTTGCTCAACCTCCTTTTTTAATGGAGTCAGATAGAAAAATAGTGGGTTTCCTCCTTGATAGATAATTTCACATATCTGTACATGCTCTACTCAGATACCTCCATAACTTGGACATGCAAACACCTGCTTGGGGACAAGTGTTCTTCCTGAACACCTCTTGGCTATCAGTTTCAGGAGCTACTCCCTTCTGGGGAATGAAGCAAGAAGGGAGAAGGGTAGAAATATATAAGTGTGAGGCACCACATTTTTAAGATTTATTTTGGTTTCTGGATTTATCAGTATTATCTGAGAATGGTACCTGCCTTCTCTTTCATTGCAGGAAAGTAGCAGAGTGGCTTTAAAACTGCTTGCATTTGTGGAATTCTTAGGTAGTCATCTAAAGTTTCCATAGTTTGGGGAGAGCTGTGCCGAAGTCAGCTTTCGGATAAAACTGGAAGGTGGTGGAGAAGGCAGGCACACATCCAAGATGTCTGCTGTTTCCTAAAGTCTCTTCCAAGACAGAGAATCTCTGACTAGCAAGAGAGAAGGGCTGTCAGATACAGCAGAAGCCGGTCTGCTTCTTGGCACAGGTGGTATTTATTCAGCAAATGTTTAGTGAAGTCCTTTTGTGTTTTAGGCATGTGCTAGGTGTCCTTCAGAAATCACATTCCCATTGGGCAGACCAAATGAGTTAACAGAAACCTGCAATGCTATGTGGCAATTTCTACATGATGAGCACATGCAAGATGTTAGGGAAACCCGGAGAAGCACCTTGGGCATCCTCAGAAGCCCCCTTCCCAGAGATATCACGGAACCATAATGGCAAGAAGGCAACCATCTTCCCTCACAGAAGCAGAATAAGCGTACCATTGGACAATTTATTAGTTTTTATTCATTGGGATAGGCAAGGTCACATTTTGATCATAAGCTGATGTTTGTATGCAGGTCCCAGAACCTATAGTGTGCACTAGAGGAAATTGGCAAAGCAAGATACTACATCCACTCCCCAGCCTTTCACAATTAATAAAGTTACCGTCTTTTGTTTCCCTGCCACTTGGAAGCCATGCAGGATTGCCTCTGAATTGTTTCAATGATGTGCTGTTTTGTTCCTTTGAGTACTCTACACTTTAGGTGCCAATTTACTTTTTCCTCTCATAAAGAATAGTCAGGAAAAAGAACAAGAGGAATGGCTGAACAACTGAAAAACCAGCATATTGAAAAGGTCATGGCACCACCACATACTATTTTAATTTCTAAATGTTTTAGGCATTGTAAGTATTTTTTTGACACTGTATTCTACTGACGAATACTAAAAAGGGAGTGGGAAGGGCACATATTATTTCAACTGCTTGTAAAACATGATGAGAAGAGTAGAAATGGTACCCAATTAATCCATTATTTATGCAGCATTTTCATTTGGAGTTCTGTTTTGAAATTGTCATTCTGCGAACAAAGGTAACAGTTGTTACCTAGTGGTATTTACCACAGTGATAGAGAAGAAAGTACGCATTCCTCTAAGTAAGTCAACATTTAAACCTTTTTTTCTTCTTCTAATTTATATTACTGGTTCTCACAGAGCATGTGCTTAGCAAGCGATTTGCTTCCCAGAATCTTTCAACTAGCCCAGTAGTAATTAACATTTGCCCAGAGTTATCACTATACAAAGTGGTTATGGTGGACAGTGTTACCCAGTCTCCTTCTGTTCCTTGCTCTCTCCCAATAGAGGCTGAAAAACCAAATCCTGTTGAATCTTTCTTGCACAGGGTGGGGAGCCATGCCATCCAGTTCTGAACTATAACACGTAAGTGAAAGTCTGCTGAGAGAGTTCTGAGAAAAGGGAAACAGAGAAAGCCAATGCACCCTTTTACTTTCTTCCCGCATGGGACTTGGGAATGATTTCTAGAGATTCAGCAGCTATGTTGTGACCATGAAGCAATTAGCCAACTTGCTAAGGGAGCTGGAATAGGAAGATAAAAGGATCCTGAGTCATTGATACTACCATGGAGCTCTATACTTGCCTGCTTACCTACCTGGGAGAAAAAGATAAACTCCTGTTTGTTCAGGGTATTGGAATTTTGATTTTCTGGTACTTGTAGTTGGGCCAAGATTTAGGTTATAGAATCTCAAATTCTGCTTTTTCTACCATTCCGTTGTCCCTATCTGGACTAAGAACTTAAACTTACATTGGAAGGAAAGACAAATAATCCATTAGTAAATTGTTCGATCTATCTGCTGAATGACTTCAGGCTCTTCTCTCGCTCTTCAGTTACTAAAGTGGTAGTTGGTGCATCGTGCCTCTGCTTCCTCTATTTGGGTTCCATGTTTATGCAGTATTTTTCCTATAAAGTTAAAGAACCTAGGGTTAAATTAAAACTAGACATATAAAAAATTTCTCTGAACACAGGAAACCACAATGAACCTTTCTTATAACTAGAAATAGGGGCAGTATTATGAATATATCTTATTGAAGGTAGTCTAAATGAGCAGTCAAAATGAATGGTTTATCCTACAGTGGATGCTGTTGGTGGCCAATCCAACATCCTCCTCTCTTCCCCTTGCCAGCAGAGCAAGGTGTTTGTCTGTCCTTCCTCCTGGTGACTGAAGAGGTTCCCCAGTCACAGGGCTTCTGTCAAATCCAATCATAGCAGCTCCATTCCCCTTGCCGGTGGTTGGCCTAGGAGTTACCTAGTTCTGATCAATAATAAGACAGGAGAAAAGGTCTTCTGGAGAAAAATGGTTTCTTCTTCCTCTGTACGTTATTGGATCTGGCTGTAACTCCTATCCTGTGACCAGACAAACCCAACTCACCATGGATGGCAGAGGATTAAACGGGAAAACCAGATCCTCGATGATAGCGTTGAGCCACTGAATTTAATCCTGAAATTCTCCTAACTTTAAACATCTTTTTGTGTCAGATACTACATTTTTTAATTGTTTAAGCAAAATCAAGTCAGCTGAAGGCACTGTATCTGACTACACAGTTTCCTGATCGCAGTGGAGATTTGGCACAATTTAAAAGCACAGCAAGTTGGCTGCTTTCTGAGACCACTCAGCCTCAGACAACATGGGGAAGCTTCCTTCAGCCAAGACCTGAAAATCTCCCTGCATACTGGTTCTTCCAGGTGGTCTGAACATTCATCACTGCTCCACACAAAAGCCATGGCACGACCCCTGGCTTGAGAAATCCAGCAGACAAATTGAAAAACTGAATCTAACTCTTGTGAAGTAGAATTGCTTAAAATAGAATAGTAACTGCTGGAAGCTGAACTGAGTAGGTTATAGAACACACCTCATTCTGTGCACCAAAGTCTAAATGGTTTATTTTCTTAAGAATTAACACAATGTTTGGATATTTTACTTTCTTGAAAATATGATAGTGGGCCCAGTGTGGTGGCTCACACCTGTAATACCAGCACTTTGGGAGGCCAAGATGGGCAGATCACATGAGGTCAAGAGTTTGAGACTAGCCTGACAAAGATGGTGAAACCCCATCTCTACTAAAAACACAAAATTAGCCAGGTGTAATGGTGGGCATCTGTAATCCCAGCTACCTCTGAGGCAGAAGAATGAGCCGAGATTATGCCATTGCACTCCAGGCTGGGCAACAAGAATGAAACTCCATCTTAAAAAATAATAACAAAATGAAAAAAAAAAAACAGAAATTAGCTGGGAGTAGTGGCACGCACCTGTAATCACAGCTACTCAGGAGGCTGAGGCATGAGAATCACTTGAGCCCGGGAGGCATAGGTTGCAGTGAGCTGAGATGGACCACTGCATTCCAGCCTGGATGACAGAGCAAGACTCTGTATAAAAAAAAAAAAAAAAAAAAGAAGAAGAAGATGGTGTAGAATATGAGTCTGGTTTCGAGTGGAGTGAAAGCTGCCAGTATTCAAATCCCATCATTAACCACTGTTACACTGAGTAAGTTATAGTACTTTTCTGTGCCTCCATTTCCCGATCTATAAAATGGTCATAATAATAGCACTTTATAAGTAATAATGAGCATAAAAATAACAACTGCAGAGGGTTGCTGTGAGGATCTAATCATTTTTATTATGTAGTAGCTGCTGTGTAATTGTTCGCTAGCATCATTATGCATGGGCTGGATTGCAGATATCTTTTCTTTCTTCACTATCCTCTTGGGTGACAAGCAGTCTTGCATTCATTAAGCTCTGAATTAATGCAGCTTGGATTTAAGTTTTCTATGCCTCTCTCTCTCTGGAAAATTTTGACTACAATATGATTTACCTTATCATTATTTACTTCATGACTGGAGAAAATAATATCTTGAATATGAATTGTGCTATGTTCTATCTTTTATAATTAATGCTGTTACTACTAATAGCATCACTAAAAAGTGTTTTTGATCATAGAATCCTCACGTTTGTAAGCTGGTAAATAAGTCCTGGATTACCTTAATCTTAATTTTTAAGATTATGTAAGTGATAATTTATTTCTGTAAAAGACTATAGTAATTTCCTTCACTTGAGCTCGTATTTCTCAGTGACTCACTATTCTTGCGGTAGCTATCATTCACCTGTATGCTGTAATTTAAAATTTTCTCCTCGAAGTGTAGCCGTGACCCTGACAAATGCTTTCTCAATGGGATATCTTTCCTCAATGGCCTAACAGTCTACTCTTCTTTGCATATAATTTAATTGTACTCTTTGGAGAAAGCAAAAAGTCTGAAATGAAAATTATAGTACCTGGGTTTTCTTTCTAAGCATTTGAACTGCAGAATTCTACAGCAGAATAAAGATTCTTGTTTATTACAGTCATCTTATCTGTAGAAAACAGTACTCACACTTTTAGGTAAGACTACTGGATGTTTTGGCATTCAAGCCGTAATCACACTGTAAAGATTAATCTCTAACCTTCTTGCATAATTTTCTTCTTTGATATAGCTTCAGTTTCTTCTATAAATTCTTAGCCATAAACTTATAAGTACTGACATTTTTGTTCTGCATAAAAATCCTTTATTTATTCATTTGAAATTATACTACTTAGTTTATTATACCAGGTGTTATATTAAGCGCTGGGGACACAAAAATGAAGTGAACATACATATAGAATGTATTTTCTATAACTTCTGTAATTAATAAGAATATTAGAATTGGTAATACACATAATCACCTCTTAACTATTAGAGTACAAGAGAATGGCATAAATACTACTTAAATAACATGCAAATATGTATCTGAATTCCTAGCTTCTACAAGAAGCATCTTTTTCTAAATGTTAAAAGAAAAAAGAAAAGTTGTGCTCTGTTGTAGTTAAATGTCTCTAAAGAAAAAGCAGGGGCAAATTTAAGAAGGATCCCCCCAAAATTTGGGAAGAGCCATGCTGGTTCTAACATTTTGTAAAAGGTAAAAATTCCATCTGTTGTAGAACGGCAAGAGTGAAGATGTGGAATAACACTAAAATCACGCGAGAGACACATGATAATTTGTTCGTGACCAAGGAAACAGGGTAATAAGTGTTGTAAAAATAATAGTTTGATTATTTTTTTAATTGATGGGAGAGAGAGAAAAAAATGGCAACATGTTCTATATGACAGGCAAAAAGGCCAAAAGGGCCTGAGAGACCCGTAGGTAGCAAGCAACAAGAGCTTACCTCTGAGAGATTTAGAACATTAATTAAAAGTAATCATTCCATCAGCAAGAAACCCTAGCTACAGGCACAGCCTGAACCCCAGAGTTGGGGAAGCAGGGCAGCTCTTGGGCATCTGATTCTAAAGGAGGGAAGGGAGAATTAGATGACAATCACAATGATGAATAGCTAGCTCACAGGGCATCTACTATATGGCAGGCACTGTGTCAGTGCTTACCTATCATTTCATTTACATCCTCCTCTGAATGATCCTCGGAGATCATTATTACCAATGAGAAAACTGATGAGCAGAGAGGCCATGAGACTTGTGCAAGCTCACTGTGGAATCTTAATGTGCAGTTTGAAATCTCCTTAGAGCCTCTCTCACTTGGGACATCTCTTCAGTGTCTCCTTCAGAGATTCTCCTTTCCTTCTTCCCACCTTACTTATATATCTGCATCCTGTGGATATTCTTCCAGGTCCAGCCAGAGACACTAAAGGGGCCTTCGGGGAATACAACTGCCTTTTCTGGCAGTAGGAATTTATCTCTCCCTGTCTGTACAAGAAGCAGATCAGTGCTGACTCCTGTTTAAGCAATATTCATTCAAAATAATTGCATCTCTCAAAGACAACTAATGTTATTTAGGGGTTGATCACCCAGTCTGTGAATTGAGAGTGGATGATAAAATCTTGTCAATAATAGTTATTTGAATTCATAGAGAATCTTTCATCTAAAAGGGTTTTGTAGTTAAGAGGTGAGTGATTACTTAGATTTTTAGTAAGTTCTAGGTTGGAGTTGAAAAAATAAATTAGAGTTATGGGTTTCCATAACATATTTTATGTGCAGCGTATTTACAATATTTTCTACTTCTATCCTGAACTTTTCTAACTATTCAAGAAAGGTTTAAAGTGCTACAGTCCTTTCTTTAGTTGAGAGTTTAGCAACATGGTTTTTCTAAGTTCTTATAAATCAATAAAGATAATAATAACTAATGTTAGTACAATGCTTTTAACTTGTAGTCCTCTTTCCGTGGCAGATACGAATATTGCTTCATTTCTCAGATGGAAAAACAAAGGTGGAAGATATACCCAGGTTCATCCAGCTAATAAGAGTCAAGTCTGGTTCTTTCTATTGTGCGTGAATGACCTTTCTCCTGCCTCCCACTCCCCTAAGTTGCCAGTGTATATACATTCCTTAGATTGTGAGTTAGCTCCTCAAGTCAGAGATATTTCCTGGCAACATATGGGTGTACAAAACTGCTTGTTTAATAACTAAGTAAATGAGTAGTAAAGCATTCTTACTTGCTTCCATTTAGTTCATTTCCATATTTCATATTCCTGTCATAAGAAGAAGCCTACCCGTATAGAAAGAAAATGAGATCCAGAGAGGTTAGTTAAGTGCCTAGAGCCCTACAGGTGATTTAGTAGCAGAACAAGAAACACGGAGCTCCAGTTCTATCTCATCTGAGTCAATCTTGGCCAGTCTACTTCCAGCCTTCTTTGTTTCCAGTGCATTCATTCTCCTGGTAATAGGTAACCAGGAAATGCTTTCTTTCTAGGATACCTAGCCAAAAATACATTAATGGAAGAGCACAATATGTACTATGTTAACAAGATAGCATTTGTTGCTGAGTGTTTCCCGTTTGGATCTCAACATCTCATTCTAACTGGACGGCATCAATAAGGATCGTTGATGATCAAGTGCCAGGCAAACAACTCCATTTTAAACATTACTTACACTAAAAACAATGGATTTGTGGGAAATAACCAGTATAGATTTTTAAAATAAAGCTAAAGAATTTCATATAATTGCATAGAGATGGTGGCAACTTGCATTAGGTGAAACACATTATTTGGATTTGTATAACAATAAGAAATATGAGTAATAAATATTTCTAGTTTTAAAAAGTCTCTAGCTCCACAAAACATATTGTAAATAACAATAGAAAAAAAACAGATATTTCTCATAAGAGGTAGTAATTCCTTATTTTAATGGAGTAAGTAGCAATCAAGATGATCCAAATTAATTTTCTCTGCTATAAAAAGATAAGTTACTTTGAATGAATACTGAGTAGTGAGATTGCTGGGTAATGCAGTAGTTCTATTTTTAATTTCCTGAGGACCTTCCATACTGTTCTCCATAATGACTGTGCTGATTTATGTTCCCACCAACAGTGTACAAGTGTTCCCTTTTCTCCGCATCCTTGCCAACACTTGTGATTCTTTGTCTTTTTTAATGATAGCTATTCTCACAGGTGTGATGTGATTTGTCATTAGATATCTGCACTCCCATGTTCATTGCAGCATTATTCACAATAGCCAAGATATAAAATCAAAGTGTCCATTAACAGATGCATGAATAAAGAAAATCTACAGAGCAATCTACAGATCCAGTGCAATCTCTATCAAAAATACCAATGACATTTTTCATGGAAATATTTTTAAAATCCCCAAATTTGTATGGAGCCACTAAAGGCCCAAAAAGCCAAAGCAATCATGAGTAGAAAGAATAAAGCTGCAGGCATCATACTATCAGCCTTCAAAATATACTACAAGCTGCAGTAACTAAAACAGCATGGTGCTGGCATAAAAACAGATATAGAGACCAATGGAGCAGAATAGAGCACAGAGCGATTAATTCCTTTATCTACAGCCAACTGACTTTCAACAAAGACACCAAGAACATACACTGGGGTAAGGACAGTTGCTTCAATAAGTGGTGCTGGGAAAACTGGAGTTTTATACACAGAAGAATGAAACTAGACTCTCTCCTTTCACTTTATATAAAAATCAACTCAAAATAGGTCCAAGACATAAATGTAAGACCTGAAACCATAAAACCACTATAATAAAACAGCAGAAATGCTTCAGGACATTGGTTTGGGAAAAGATTTTATGAGTAAGACCTCAAAAGCACAGGCAACATAAGCACAAATAAACAAATGGATTATGTCAAACTAAAAGGCTTTTTGGACAATAAAGGAAAGAATCAATAGAGTGAAAAGACAATCTACAGAATGAGAGAAAATATTTTTGAACTACTCATCCAACAGATTAATATCCAGAATATACCAAAAACTCAAAGAACTCAACAGCAAAAAAACAAGCAATATGATTTAAAAATGAGCCAACTGCAGCACTATTTACAATAGCAAAGACTTGGAACCAACCCAAATGCCCATCAATGATAGAGTGGATAAAGAAAAAGGGGGCACATATACACCATGGAATATTATGCATCCATAAAGAAGAATGAGTTCATGTCCTTTGCAGGGACATGGATGAAGCTGGAAACCATCATTCTCAGCAAATTAATACAGGAACAGAAAAATAAATACCACATGTTCTCACTCATAAGTGGGAGTTGAACAATGAGAACACGTGGACATAAGGAGGGGAACATCACACACCAGGGCCTATTGGGGGGTGGGGGGAAAGGGAAGGGAGAGTATTAGGACAAATACCTAATGCATAAGGGGCTTAAAACCTAGATGATGGGTTGATGGGTACAGCATATAAGATGGCACATGTATACCTATGTAACAAACCTGCATGTTCTGCACATGTATCCCAAAACTTAAAGTATTATAATAATAATAATAATAAATGAGCCAATAATTTTGACAAGACATTTCGCAAAAGAAAACAGAGTGGCCAACAAATACATAATTAAATCCTCAGTATTACTAGTCATCAAGGAAATATGAATCAAAATCACTCCAGTCAGAATGGCTACTATCAAAAAGACAAAAAATAACAAATGCTGGCAAGTATGTGGAGGAAGGAGAACGCTTGTACATTGTTGGTGGAAATATAAGCTAGTATAGCCACTATGGAGAACAGTACGGGGGGTTCCCCAAAAACAGAGCTACCATATGATCCAGGAATCCCACTGGTAGCCATTTAACCAAGGGAAAAGAAATCAGTATATCGAAGAGACATCTGCACCCTCATATTTATCATGGCACTATTTACAATAGCCAAAGTATGGAAATTTAAATGTTATATATACATATATGCAGATAGAGAGAGAGAGATACACAATGGAATACTATTCAGCCATAAAAATAAGGAAATCCTGTCATTTGTGGCAACATGGATGGAATTGGAAGACATTATGTTATGTGAGACAAGCCAGCAACAGAAAGCTAAACACCACATGTTCTCATTCATATGCGGAAGCTAAAAAAAAAAAAAAAAGTTGATCTCAGAGAAGTAAAAAGCAGAACAGAGTATACTAGAAGCTAGGGTAGTGAGAAGGGGAGGAGAGGGAGGAATCTCTTAAAGGATACAAAATTACAGCTAGAAAGGAAAAAACCTTCTAGTGTTCTATAGCACTGTCGGATAACTATAGTTAACAATAATATATTAGTTTCACATTGCTAGAAGGAGGATATTGAATGCTCCCAACACAAAAAAATGATACATGTTTAAATTATCGATATGCTATTTACCCTGATCTGATCACTATATACTATATATATTGCAACATCTCTACATGGTATACCCCATAAATATGTACAATTATTATGTCCAATTTAAATTTTTTAATTAAAGAAAGGAAAATGTGATATAGACACACAATGAACTACCTTTAAAAGAAAGAAAGTCTATCATTAGCAACATGGGTGAACCTGGAGGACATTATGCTAAGTGAAATAAACTGCAAAGGGAAAGACAAGTATCACATGATTTCACTTCTATGTGGAATCTCAAAAAGTTGAGCCCACCGAAGCAGAAAGTAGAATGCTATTTACCTGGGGCTAGAGTGTCAGGGTGAGTGGGGAAATGTTGGTCAAAGGATATGAAATTTCAGCTAGACAGGAGCTGTGAGTTCAAGAGATCTATTGTACAACAGGTTGACTGTAGTTAATAACAACATATTGTATCTTGAACATTGCTAAGAGTAGATTTTACATGTTCTCACCAGAAAGAAAATGTTAAGTACATAAGATATTGTTTACGTTATTAAGCCTAATTTAGTTATCCCACTGTGTATGCATATTTTAAAACATCATGTTGTATACCATAAATATCTACTATTTAAAATAATAATTAAATGAAAAAGGGAATTTGGAAATTAATCCCAAAGTTTTATTTAAAATAACACTTGCCTTAATAATAAAGTGCAATAAATCTAGTGTTCTTCTGTTTTCCTTCTATTGGAGAATTAGAATTTACAAATGGAATAAAAATGATTTGTCCCCCATTAATTTCCTTTGTACCAGTTACTTTCATTTTTATGTTACTGATATTTCTGTTACAAATGGTGTCCTATAAAAATGAGATTTTACTTTTTTTATCAAAAGAAGGCGATTTCATTTTCTACCTCGGAGAGAATCCAATGCAAAAGAGAGCCAGCATAATTATATACATACTATTATAACTTCAATATCATAATATTTTGATTTTGCTTTACATCGCACACTTTCCCAGCTGGTGGGCAGCTTCTGTTTTAGCTTCGTGGATTATATTAGTAACGGGGAAAGAGACATCATACACATTGTGAAACTAATGAGCCCAACATTTTGATGTCATTTGAGGATACAATAATACATCTGTTTGTTAAGTCTTTGACTTGCTTTGTTGTTATAACTCCTGGAATCCAGGCGCAGTGACATTTATAGCATGCTGGGGCTCAGGCAGCAGCAGCAGAATATAAGTGCAAAGTGGCTAGGCAGGAAAGGAGAAAGACTTAGGAGGTCCTGATGATGGGGGCTTACACCTAGAGAGAGTCAAACCAGACAGTGCAAACAAGGGGCCACACAGGACAAGTCCCGGGTGCATATGACAAAAAACGAGGACGGCAGCACCAAAGAATGCCTGGAGAAAGGGTCTCTATCTTTAGGGCCAAATAAGGTTTAAGAGTAGAGATGATTTCCTGTTTCACCTTCAGAAACAGGCTGAATCTCACCTGGGAAACAAGGTGAAACCAGTGTCTACCAAAAAATACAAAAAAAAATTAGCTGCACGTGGCGGTGTGTGCCTGTAGTCCCAGCTACTCAGGAGGCCAAGGCAAGAGAATTGCTTGAACCCAGGAGGCAGAGGTTGCAGTGAGCTGAGATAGCACCACTGCACTCCAGCGCAGGCAACAGAGACAGACACAGTCTCAAAAAAAAAAAAAGAAAAGAAAAGAAACAGGCTGATCTCATGGGAGGTAAATCTTCAATCTACTGCTTCTAAACCTTAATGTGAATGTCACCCCAGTTAGAATGGCTATTTTCAAAAAGGCAAAAAATATCAAATGCTGGCAAGGATGTGGAGAAAAGGCAGCTCCTATACACTATTGGTGGGAATGTAAACTAGGACAGCCATTATGGAAAACAGTGTGGAGGTTTCTCAAAAAACTAAAAATAGAACTACCATATGATCGACCAATTCTACTACTGGGTATTTATCCAGAGGAAAGAAAATCGGTATATCGAAGAGATATCTGCACCTCCGTTTATTGCAGCACTATTCACAATAACTAAGATATGGAAGCAACCTAAATGTCCATCAACAGAGAATGGATAAAGGAAATATACTATATATACACAATGAAATATTATACTATTTGGTCCTAAAAAGAGATTGAGACCCTATTATGCATGGCAACATGGATGAGCATGGAGGACATTATGTTAAGTGAAAAAAGTCAAGCACAGAAAGATAAATGCCACATGTTCCTACTCTTGTGGGACTAAAAAAAATGCTTGAGCTCATGAAGTAGAAGGTAGACTTGTGGGTACTAGAGGCTGGGAGATGTTGAGGTGGGAGAGGCCTGGAAGAGGTTGGTTAAAAGACACAAAAGCACAGCTAGATAGGAGGAAAAGGTTCTGGTGTTCTGCAGCATTATAGGGTGAATATGATTAACTACAATTTATTGTATATTTTCAAAAAGCTATGAGAAGATTTTGAATGTTCACAACACAAAGAAATGATAAATGTTTAAAGTGATGGATATATTTATTTATTTCCCTGATTTGATCATTATATATTCAAAATGTCACTCGGCATCCCATAAATATGTACACTTATTACAGATCAACTAAAAATAAAGGGAACAAAAAATGTACATGTGAATCCTTTAGAGATCTTTTAAAATGCAGATAATGATTCAGAGGTCTGAGATGGGGCCCATGATTCTCATTTCTAACAAGCTCCTAGATGATACTGATGCTGCTGCTGATACAAGAACCATATATTGTACAGCAGAGTCTTAAGCTAACCCAGAGATAGGCAAAGCAGCCAATAAAAAGAGCTGACTAGGGTGAGGGGAATGGAGTTGGCGGGGCAGCAGCGTTGGGGGAGTACAGTTCCTAAAAAAAAAGGCAGGATTTGAAAATTTAATGTATCTCAGATGACAAAGTAAACTTTGTTGATGACTGCTTGTTATGGGTTGAATTGTGTCCACCCAAAAAGATATGTTGAAGTCCTAATCCCAGTACCTCAGAATGTGACCTTATTTGGAAACTGGGTCTTAAAGAGGTAATCAAGTTAAAATGAGGTGATTAGCATAGGTTCTAATTCGATATACTTGATGTCGTCATCAAAAGGGGAAATTTGGATACAAAAGCAGACATGCACAGAGGGAGATGATGTGAAGACCCACAGGGAGAAGATGGCCATTTGATGCAGTGAGGCAACTACCAGACAACGTGTGCCAAGGATTGCCGGGGAACAGCAGAAGCTAGAAGAGGCCAAGAAGGTTTTTCCCTGAGCCGCCCCAGAGTGCAGCCCCACTCACACCTTGATTTCCAACTCTTAGCCCCAAGAACCATGAGAAAAAGTTTCTGTTGTTCTAAGCCACCTAGTTTTGGGTACTTTGTTATGGCCAGCCTAGGAAATTAATGTATTGAATAATAAGAATATTGACTGCTCACTGTTTGAACAAATATTAAACAAAGAAGAAACTTCAAATCTAGAAATATTTGATTAATGTACCAAACTATGTACTCTATAATAGAAAGAAGGCCTGGAAAGGCGTCCTAGTTGTCAATCAAAACCATTCCACTTTAATACCCTGCTTCCCAAGAACAGGCATTAATGGACTAATTAATAAACCAACATCTTCCAAACTGGTGTTCTGTGGAAGCTTTTTCAGGGTTTTGTTAACAGGCACTACAAAAGGTTCATGGTTAACTAAATTATAAAACACTCCAAATTCACAATACATAATAATGTAATGAAAGATCTATGTAAAACCTACCAGAAAACCAAATCATAGGAAAAACTTACAAGATCTGTTAAATGTGTTGAGCTAGCAGCTCCCTAATTTTCACAGCACGGAATACTTTTCCTACCATACTGCTCTTAGCAGCCTACAGAATACCACTTTGGGAAATGCTGGAGGAGAGGATAAGGTTCACAGCAACTGAGAAAATTCATGCCAACAAAACAGCTACTTTCAAATTTAATTATATTTTACTCTAAGTGATCCAGGAGACTACCTGGGTTATTTGTTGTTGTTTCCTCAAGGCAGGAAAAATGATGCTCTCTGGGACAAACTTAAAGAATGAATTTAAAGGTCTATCATAAAAATGAAGTAAGAGATCAGTCAGAGTGACATGGGCAAAATGGAATCGAGCAAAACTGATGGGGTTTGAGGAGAAGAAATGAGAAAAGGGAAATCAAATATTTACATCCTGTGTATGTGGCTACAGTTTTTTTCAGAAAAATCCCACTGAGCATAAAGAAAGATTTTTGATATTTACTGTACTTTGTATCACTGGTGAAGAAAAACCACTGCAAAGTATGTAATGGGTGATACATCTTTGGTATTATACCTGGTACACATCTCAGGGTGCACCACTGTAGACATTTGGGCAGATACAACGGCACCACTCATGGGGCACTACTGACATTGTGGGTGTCATAGACTTGTGGAATTATCAGGACAATTTTGGCAGCACAATTCTTTTTTAAAAAAATATATATTTTATTGCATTTTAGGTTTTGGGGTACAGGTGAAGAACATGCAGGATTGTTGCATAGCTACATACATGGCAATGTGGTTTGCTGCCTTCCTCCCCATCACCAATATCTGGCATTTCTCCCCATGTTATCCCTCCCCAACTCCCCACTCCCCACTGTCCCTCTCCTAGTTTCCCACCCACAAACCCCAGTGTGTGATGCTCCCCTCCCTGTGTCCACGTGTTCTCATTGTTCAACACCCGCCTGTGAGTGAGACCATGCGGTGTTTGATTTTCTGTTCTTGTGTCAGTTTGCTGAGAATGATGGTTTCCAGGTTCATCCATATCCCTACAAAGGACACGAACTCATCATTTTTTATGGCTGGCAGCATAATTCTAACAAAAGTAATAGTAATATTACAATAATTTGCAAATAGAAGTAAAGTATCTTGAGGAAGACGTGCCTTTTTCTAAGCCACCAATGTCAGTGCATGAGTTAGCAGCAGCCTTGACAGCTGTCCTCACTCTCTATAAAGTTCAGAACCCCATTTTAACTAGGAAAACTGTCTGATACCACCATTTAACACTTGGATAACAAAAGAATGCAATAAAGAAAAATATTGTTGCATAACCCAGCAAACTTTCACTTTGTGTGGAGATCTGGGCCATGTGCCCTCCCTCACCCTGTGGAGTCAAGAATCTAACCAGACGTAAAGAAAACAATTCCTGTTATGGAACATTCACGAATTCTTCAAAAATGTTTATTCTAGGTCTATTAATAAGAGATGCTGTGTTAGGAAATAGAAGCAGTTGCTACAGAGCTTGAGTCCTAAATGCCATTTTCATATACTGAAATGTTAAAGGCAAGAATTTTGAACACTTTCACCATATTACTTATTTACAACAGAAACCTGAAATTGATCAGTACATGCCAGACATTATTTTACCTGTTGGAGACAGAAAGGCAACAAAATAGGCATAACCTCACTGCCGTGGAGCTTACAATCCAGTGATGAAGACAGACTTTAAGCAAATTGTCACACAAACAATAGAGCTACAATTACAAAAATCTTAAGGAGGAAAATTGCACAGTGCTCTAAGAGCTTATGAGAGAAGGTCCCATGAGGACCATGGGGTCAGGAAAGCCCTTCCTGGAGAAGGCATCTTTTTTTTTTTTTTTTTTTCAGAAAAAAAAGTTTTATTATTCATAAACAAAATAGCCACATATAACATAAGATTTAAACAAAATATATACCTTTCAATATTTGAATTCTGGAAGACAATAAATAAATATATTTGTACATTTGTTAAAACAAAATTTTAAAAATTCTATTCAAAGATTAGAGAAATTTTGTCAGAACATTTTGAGATTCTTAGTAAACAAAGTAACAATTTACTACTTAACAAACTATCTTTTGAAGATCTTCAGTCATTTACAATTGATTATGAAATGTTACAATCTCATTCTGCAAATTATTTTGTGATTTTTTACTGAAAAGTTTTTTTGTTTTTTTTTAATTGCATTTTAGGTTTTGGGGTACATGTGAAGAACATGCAAGATTGTTGCATAGGTACACACGTGGCAGTGTGATTTGCTGGTTTCCTCCCTTTCACCTGTATCTGGCATTTCTCACCATGCTATCTCTCCCCAACTCCCCACCTCCCACTGTCCCTCCCCTATTTCCCCCCCAACAGACCCCAGTGTGTAGTGCTCCCCTCCCTATGTCCATGTGTTCTTATTGTTCAACACCCATCTATGAGTGAGAACATGCGGTGTTTGATTTTGTGTTCTTGTGTCAGTTTGCTGAGAATGATGGTTTCCAGGTTCAAAAGTTCTAGACACACACACACACACACACACACACACACACACACAGAGTGAGGTGATGAATATGTTAACTAGCTTTATTATGGTAGTCATTTTATAATGTACACATATATCAAAACATCATGTTGTTCCCATGGTGTGACCATTCTCCCACTCCCTCCCTGCTCGCAATAAAGAGGTGCATGAGAGGGGGTGGGGAAAAGGAAAAAACAAATTACAAAAAAGAACAACAACAAAAACCAAAACATCACGTTGTACATGCTAAATATATACAATTTTTGTCAGTCATATGTCAATAAAGCTGGGGAAAAGCAAGAAAAAAAGCAAATTCAAGAAGGAGGACAAAGTGAGGAGATTCACAGGATAGGGTGTGGGTGGTGAAGAGAAAGAAAGGGGGTAAAGGAGAGCAGTCTGGAAATACAGGGTCCCCTTGAGTCTTTATCTGAATACCAGTTGGCACATGTATGTGGGAAAATTACCCAAGGCCAGAGAATGAATCACAAAAAATGAGCACGGAGAACATGTCTTGGAGCTCAAATAGGGCCTGGGCTTTTGGTTGAGTACTCAGAGAAGTACTGCTTCAGTGGAGGGCAATATTAACCTTAAACTGCTGCTCTAATCTGTTAGGGAAAAATGAAAAGCAAAATTTGCTGCCAACCCATGAAATACTCTCTATGAATGGTAGAAAAGAAAGAAAACAGTTTTTTTTTTAATTGAATAAGCATTAAACCAGACTCTTTTGCATCCCAGGCAATCTGGTAATGAGATTGCAAAAACAGAAATAACCCCATTCTTATGTATGTAATGTATCCATTATAAACATGTTCTTAAGGTAAATGATAAATTGTTCTTATGTAAGAGGACTTGACAGCACTGTGGGCTATACATTCTTTTATAGTTCATCCTAAGTTCACCTGGTAATTGGAGTAGCCATCTGTGCTGGTTAATTGCCTTTATCTGAAAGAAATATGAAACTTCTCATATCTCTAGGACAAGCAGGTGCTTACAGTTTAGAGCAAAGCACCTAGGCTAAACTCCCAGGATGACAAGGAGATATAGGGCTGCTATCTTCCTTGATGTTTACATTTCAAAGAGATGGCTCCCAGTCCCTTAAGAAAAACATTCCTGAGTTATAAGGCTGGCAAGAGGCTTATTTAGTCTTTAAAGAGATTTACATACATATCAAAGAGACAGAGGAAGGATTCACAAATGTGAAGTTTCTCAAGGAAACATTACCAAAAGGGGAGAGAAAAAAGGTCCTCTCCCTTTTGGCAACAAGAAAAGCTCAGTTTTATTTTTATTTACTCTTCCAGATTTCATCTTACAAAGATCAAAAGCAAGCTTCAAAAGGATCAAATTCTTTCCAAGTAACTTAACTGCTTCTCAGAAAAAGCTAATAATTATTAAAAGAAAAAAGAATTTAGTACCAAACAATATAAAATTCACAATGTCTCCCATCTAACAAAAAAATGATCAGGTATACAAAGACACGGGAAAATGAGCCATAATAAGGAAAAAAAATCAATAGCAACAGACCCCAAATTTGCACAGATGATATAATTCATAGACAAGGACATTAAAACAACTTATAAATACATTCCAGATATGTAGAGGAAAGCGTAAGCATTTTAAGAAGAAAAATGGAAGACATAAAAAAGATCCACATTGAACTTGTAAAGATGAAAATATATGATATAAAATAAACTGGATGGGATTAACAGCAGATTAGACATTGCAATAAAAAAAGATTAGTGAGCTTAAGGACATGGTGATAAAAATAATCCAAAAAGGAACATTAACAGGAAGAAGTCTGAAAATAAATGAACAGGACGTTAGTGAGCTGTAAGATGACTGCAAGCAGCCTTATATGTGTGTAATTTCCAGGAGAGGAGAAATAGGAAGACAAAGAAAAATTACTAGGATAAATAATGGCCAAAATTTTTGATTAATATATATACCCACAAATATAAGAAACTCAACAGACTCCAAGCACAAGAAATATAAAGATATCAAAATCAAGTTGCTCAAAAAATAGTAATAATGAAAAAAGTCCTAAAAGGCACCAGAAAAAAATACGCATTATGTACAGAGGAACAAAGACAAAAATGACAGTATATTTTTCATCAGAAACCATGTAAGCCAGAAAACAATGAAGTGGCATATTTAAAAGAATGAAAGGAAGTATTGTCAGCCTAGAATTCTCTACCTAGCCAAAATACTTTCAAAAAGAAGGAAAAATGGAGACCTTTGCAGACACACAGAGGCTGAAACAGTCATCACTACTGGACCAGCACAAGAAACGTTGTGCTGAAGTCCTTCAAGTAGAAAGAAAATATTAGGTCTACACAAAATATAGATAAATATCTACTTAAAGGAAGAAATGAATCTACATAAAGAAATACAGGGACTGAAAAAGGTAACTATTCAGATAAACATATATTTTTCCTTTTTTAAAAAAAAATCTTGATTTTTTAGAACTCAAACTACATTATTTAGCATATTTTTTTTGATAATAAAAATGAGGGGGAAAGTTGTTAGTTGTTTAAACTCATGCAAAATTTGGGAGAAGAGCTGAATATGTAAAGCATAAACTCATTTCTGTCCTAAAGTTTTAATTCATTAAACATAAATATTTGCCCCATGCCATAATCTATGCTAGATACTGAGAATACAAATATGAAAATATGTGAATCCTGACATCTATGAGCTTATATTAGAGATACTACTTATCTTCAGTGAAAATAAAATTATTTCATATTTTTTCTTTATATTTTCTGTTGTATCTTAATTTTAAAAAAATCCTCTTGATTTTAAAATGAAGTCATAAAGGAGATTAGAAAGCATTTTGAGCTGAATGAAAATGAAACTATGACATATCAAAATTTGAGAGTGACAACTAAAGCAGTGCTTAGAGGAAATCTTATAGCATTAAACACTTACATCAGAAAAGAAGAAAGGTCTCAAATAAATGACCTAAGCTTCCATCTTGGGAAACCAGAAAAAAAGAAGCAAGTCAAACATACATTAAACAGAAGGATGGAAAGAAACAGTGGGGCAGAAATCACTACAATATGAAATAGAAAAACAACAGAAAAAAAAGTCAATGAAACCAAAAGTAGATTCTTCAAAAAATTCAATTCAATTCATACATATCTATTCAGACTAATTGGAAAAAAAGAGTAAAATGCAATTTACTGGTATTCAGTAATGAAAGGGGAATATCACTATGTATCCTAGAGATACTAAAAGGATAATGAGGGCATATTATGAACAATGTGATGTCAATAAATCCAGCAACATGGATAAAATGGACAAATAATCTGAAAGACCTAAACTACTAAAGCTCACTCTGAGGAAACAGATAATCTGAACAACCCCATTACTAAAAAAGAAATTAAATTTTTATTTACAAACCTTCTCAAACTCATGGCACAGATGGCTTCACTGATAAATTCTACCAAAAAATTTATGAAAAAACCCCAAATTCTACATAAATGCTTCCAGAATATAAAAGAGGATGGAATGAAGTGAACACTTCCTAACTAATGATATGTGGCCAGCATTACTCTAATACCCAAATGAGACAAAAAATTTAAAAACAAAAAACTATGGATCACTGTCTTTCATGAACATAGATGCAAAAATTCTTAACAAAATTGATCAAATCATCAAATACATTATGAACAAGAGATTTAATCCAAGAATACCAGGAAGAGTTAACATTTAAAAAACCAATAAATATAATTCACCATATTAAAAGACATTTAAAAAGCCATATGGTCATTTCAGTAAATTCAGGAAAAGCATTTCACGATATCCAACATCCTTCATGATAAAAAACATCTCAGCAAACTAGGAAACAAACATGGAAACTTATAGAACATCCACAAAAAATCTACATGTAGTATCATATTTGTGGTGAAAGCGTATTTGTGCTTTGCCCCCAAGATCAGGAACAAAAGAAGAGTATCTGCTCTCCACTTATATTCATTATTCTACTAGAGGCTCTAGCCAGTGCAATAAAGCAAGTCAAAGAAATAAAAGGTATACAGAGTGGAAAGGAAGAAGTAAAACTGTCTTTACACTCACATGACATGACAGTCATTAGAGAATCCTAAGGAATTCACAAAAGAAGCTGCTAGGACTAATAAGGGAGTTTAGCAATGTTGCGGTATACAAGATCAATACACAAAGATCAATTGCATTTCTATATATACTAGTTGCGAATTATCAGATCCCATTTAAAAAGTCTATGTTATTTACTATAGCTTAAAATATAGGCTGGGTATGGTGGCTCACACCTGTAATCCCAGCACTTTGGGAGGCCGAGGTGGGCGGATCACGAGGTCAGGAGACTGAGACCATCCTGGCTAACGTGGTGAAACTCTGTCTTTACTAAAAATCCAAAAAAAAAAAAAAAAAAATTAGCTGGGAGTGGTAGCATATGCCTGTAGTCCCAGGTACTCAGGAGGCTGAGTCAGGAGAACTGCTTGAACCCAGGAAGCAGAGATTGCAGGAAGCTGAGAACGTGGCACTGCACTACAGCCTGGGTGACATGCAAGACTCCATCTTGGGAAAAAATAACTATATATATATGTAAAACACTTAGAGATAAAAATATAACAAAATGTGTGTAAGTTCTATACACTGAAAACTACAAAACATTGCTGAAAGAAATTACAGAAGACCTAAATAAATTGAAAGGTGTATCATGATCATAGAGCTGAAGGCTCAATATTGTTAGCTTGTCAATTGTCCCCATATTAATCTACAGATTCAATGCAATTCAAACCAAAATCCCATCAGATTTGTTTGTAGAAATTGGCAAGCTGATTTTAGAATCCATATACCAATTCCAGGAACCTAGAATAGTCAAATATAATTTTGAAAAAGGAGAATAATATTGGAATACTTATAACTGACTTCAAGACTTATTATAAAGCTACAGTGATCAAGACAGTGTAGTACTGGCATGAATATAGGTAAACAGATCAATGGACTAGAATAGAGAGTCCAAATAGAGGCCCACAGGATTGATTTTTTACAAGGATGCAGAGGCAATTTATTAGATAAATGATAGTGTTTTCAACAAATGGTGCTCAAATGATTAAATATCCATATGGAAAAAATAAACTTTGATGCATGTCTTATTCCATACTAAAAAATTAACTGAAAATGGTCATATGTCTAAATAAATAAAATAAAAGCTATAAAACTGCTGGAAGAAAACATAGTAGAATTTTTTTTTCACCTTGGGTTAGGCACATATTTCTTATATATAACACCAAAAGAAGAGTCCATAAAAGAATAAACTAGTTGGTTGGTGCAGTGGCACACGTCTGTAATCCCAGCACTTTGGGAGGCCAAAGTGGGCGGATCACCTGAGATCGGGAGTTCAAGACCAGCTTGACTAACATGGAGAAACCCCGTCTCTACTAAAAAAACAAAATTAGCTAGGTGTGGTGGTGCATGCCTGTAATCCCAGCTACTCGGGAGGCTGAGGCAGGAGAATCGCTTGAACCCAGGAGGCGGAGGTTGTGGTAGGCCAAGATCCCACCATTGCTCCAGCCTGGACAAGAGTGAAACTCTGTCTCAAAAATAAAATAAAATAAAATAGTAAATTGGATTAAATCTTCTGTTTTTAGAAAGACATAGTTAAGAGAATGAAAATACAAGCTGCTGGCTAGTATAAAATATTTAAAAATCTATACTCAATAGAAAGAATTTGTATCCAAAATATATAAAGAATTTTCAAAAGCTGAATAGACTAGTAACCATTCAACAAGTCAGCTTGTTAGAAAAAAAAATCCACCCAAAGAAGGCCAAAAAGACTTCACCATAGACTTTTTTTTTTTTTTTTTTTTAGTGACTCTTCAAAAAATATAAAACCTTAACTTTATTGGCGAAAAGGAAAATGTTACATATTTTTGAGGCTAGAATAATCTTGATGCCCCAACCTGACTGAGACAGTACATGAAAAATTTATGTCCAATCTTGATTGTAAGCATAAGTGAAAAATCCTAGCAGATTTATTCCCTACAAGCAGATTTTATTCCCTACAAGCAGATTTATTCCCTAATGAATGTTTTTTTTAAAACATATAAACAAGTAGGGTTTATTTCAAGAGTGGCTTAATTAGAGAATCTGCTAATGTAATTCACCACATTAATAGATAAAAAGGAGAGAAACCATATGATTATGTTAGCTGTAGAAAAGCAACTAAAATTCAACATTCATTCATAATTTAAAAACAAACAACAAAACATAACAGACACAGAAGTGAAAAAGGATAGCTACTCCAAACTCACAGCAAACATAGTGCCATTCTTTTCCAACATGATACTGAAAGTTCTAATGAATGCACTAAAATGACAAAAAGGGAAAAAAAAAAAAGAAAAAAGAAAAAGAAGGTAAAAATATAATTCACAGATGATATGGTTATATATAAAATCTATGAGAATCTATAAACAAACTTAGAATGAGAGAATTCAACAAGGTTGCTAGATACAGAATTTCATATAGTATCATTAGAATTCCTGTATAGTAGCAATTAGCAGTCAAAATGTAATTGTTAAAGAAGGATCTCATTTGCAGGAGAATAAAACTCTATAAGAGATCTGGGAACAAGTCTAAAAGTAATATTTTACTTAATATATTAAAATCATCTCATCTAAAGTTTATTTGATCTATTTAATTATTTATACTTTAATCTCCATTCAATCAAAATTTTGAGTACTCACCCATGTGCCAAGTACTGTTGTTAGGAGTTGCAGTGATGAATGAGACAAAGTTCCCGCCCTCGTGAAACTTATATTCTAGTGAGAGAAGGGAATAAGAAATAAAATGAGTGAAATATACAGCATTGTAGAAAAATAAATAAAGTTAAAAGAATAGAGGACAAAGGGGCTAGTATTTTAGAATAAGTGGTAGAAGGAAAGGAGAAGACATATAACAGAGACCCAAGTGAAGTGGGGGAGCTTGCAAAGGTGGGGCTAAGGGGGAGGGATAGCTTTTCAGGCAGAGAAAGCAGCAAGGGCAAAGGCCCTGAGGTGGAGAGAGCATGGCAGGTCTAAAAACAGCAACACGAAGTCACTCACTGTGGCTAGAGGAGTGGTGGAGAATGATGGAAGATGAGGTTATATAGTTATGCATAGAACAGATTGTAGGGCCTTCTTTGTAAGCTATCATAAGAACATAAGGAGTATAGATTTTCATTTGAGTAAGATGGTAATGCCACTGGAGGGTTTTGAACAGAGGAGTAACATAATTTGATTTGTGTCATAAAAGGATCATTTAGACTTTTGTGTTGTGAATAGAATATAGGGTGGTAAGGCTACATAGACTCAGGGAGGCTAGTTAGAGCAATATTGCAGTAACCAAGTGAGAGATCATGGTGTCTGGGAACAGCATGGCAGCGGTGGAGAAGGTGAGAAATGGTTCAGTTCTGCATGTGTTCTGAAGAGAAAGCAAAGGGATTTCCTAATACAGTAATCCCTCCACATCTGCCATGGGGGATTGGTTCCAGCTCTCTCCCTACCAAAATCCGTGGATGCTGCAGTCTTTATGTAAAATCGTGTAGTATTTGTATGTAATCTACACACATCCTCCCCTATACTTTAAATCATCTCTAGGCTATTTATAATATCCAATACTATGTAAATGCTGTGTAATATTTGTTGTACTGTATTTTAAATTTTATTTTATTCACATCTTAATTGTTTTTTCCTCTGAATATTTTCAATCTGAGGTTGGTTATTTCACGGATAAGGGTCGACTGTAGTTTCAAGGTTTTTGGCTTGAGTGATTGCAAAGACAGTTTTCCATAGACTGAAATGAAGCATGCTGGGGATGGAACAAGTTTTTAAGGAAAACTTAGGGGTTCAGTGTTCAATGTGTTAAGTTTGAGACATCTGTTAGACATCCAAGTTGAGACGTCAAGAAAGCAGTTAGATATATGATCTAGAATTTAGGAGAGAAATTAGGTCTAAAGAGGTAAGTTTGGAAGTCATCAGCTTCTTGACGGTAATTAAAATCAGGAGACTGGATAAAGTAATCTGAGGAATGAACATAAACAGAAAAGAAAAGACAAAGACAAATAAGGAATGAGCACCCTGAGTATTTAAACAGCATGTCAACCATTTTGTTCTTAATCTGTTAGGTTTTTGGATCTAAGTAATGGACCCTGTTCTTTCTCCTCTTCAGCTTGATATTTTCTGCATTTGTCAATGTCAGTGTGTTTTCCTATACTTTCTGTGAAAAGCATCACTAAGTCTTTGTTTCTGCCATCCTTAGCTTCTCATTAGGTCAGTTAATTTCCTCATGTGTAGTCAGTCCAGTCCTAGTTTTTAAAACAATTCATACTGGAAGCATAAAGGGTTTCAGAAATATCTAGATCTTCTTCAGTGGGGCTTAGGATTGAATTGCTGTCCTCATTGGCTAGGAATAGAGCTCTCCTCTCCAGGACTCTGCATTTCCATGAACAGAATTGAAGAGCAAGCCCTAATCACCCATCCACTTCCTCCCCATCAACAATCACAGACATGCCATGACTATCTGCCTTAAGATCACAGAACTAAGCCCTTTATATCTTTTAACTTTTTTTATGTCAGTCATGACAAGAACCCTGGAACTGCTTGGCTACTACCTGTGTGTCTCATGTTCTAATCCTCATACGATTTTGTATATTTCCCTATTCTAACCTCTTAGCCCTCTCCAGGTTCTGAAATCGTTCTATTGTGTCCTCTAAAACCATCATCCTCGTTTGCCCAGGACAATTTCAGTTTACACATGGTGTGCCACTGTCCGGCATCTGTCATTCTCTAAACTGTCCCAGATTGTATGATTAATTATACAGTTACCTCTTCTGGAACTCAAAGTCATCAGCAAAATCCCCTATAACCATTCCTTGTTTGCTGAATGCTCCCCTCACCTTCTTGAGTTAACTGAAATCTGGATCCATCCAAGGATTTCACAGCCCTTTCAAACAGTGTTTTTTTTTTTTTCTCCCATATCTGGAGGTCCCTTGTTGCCGCTTCCAGATCATTCTCCCTTTCTCCTCCCAATCTTTGAATTCCCTGTCGCAGAATATATTACCTACCATCCTACCTTGCTGTTATTTATAGACCATCAGTGTCCCTCCAGTTTCTCAAAAATTTTGGCTCCTGTCTCACTGTCACTCTCTCTAGTCAATCTTGTGTTGATTCTTTATGATCCCCAATATCTCAATACCTGATCTTTCCAACATCTCAACCTCTCAATTTCTTGAAACTCCCCGCTTCCAGTTTTGTTCTCCACCTAATTGCAGCTTTTTGCCTCTCTCTTGTCCTTAGCAGTAACTCCTTTTCCTCTCCTCCATCCCCAGAGCTGAACGTGGCTGGGGAAAAACACAAAATGATACTGTCACTTTAAATTCAAGCCCACAAACATCAAGTGCGCACTTAATGTTGCCAGGAAATCACATATTATTATCCTAGTCCATTTACTCTGCTGGTTTCCTAGACAACTGTTTTATACCTTCTCCTCTCTCTTCAAACCTCTAATACTTCAGCACACATCCTCATTCTCAGCTCATGACCTTGCTTCCGGTTTCACTGAGAAACCAGAGGCAATCAGAAAACAAAGCCTACAAATTTCTACCACCATATCTTTTCACCTACGTAAATCTGTATATATACTCTACCCTTTCTCCTGTTATGATGGATGAACCGTCTCTGCTCCTAGCTAGGTCAACCCCACGACTTGTTCACTAGATCCTATCCCCTTCTGGCAGTCCTCTCCTCTCTTGCCCTTGTAGTATAAATCCCACCCCACCCCCACCACCAACAGGTTATTTCTCATCAGCTTTAACCATGCTATTATTGCTCTCATTCAAAAATTTTAAAAATCTTTTTAGCTCATCCCTTGCTCATTATTTACCCCATATCTTCGCTTCCCTTTGTAGCAAAATTACTTGCTAGAATTTTCTGTATACAAGTTCTGCCATTTCTCTTTGCTCATTTTTTGAACGTTTTATTTTGAAATAATTATAGATCCACAAGAAGTCGCAAAAATAGTACAGAGAGGCCCTTTGTAAACTTTACCCAGATTTCCCCAATAGTCACATCCTACAAACCACAGTATATCAAATCCAGGAAATTGGCATTGGTACAGTGTGTGTGAATAATTCTATGCCATTTTATCATATATATGCATTTGTGTAACCACCATAGCAATCAAGATACAGAACTGTTCCATAACCACAAAGAACTCCTTCCTGCTACCCCTTTATAGCCACACCTACTCCCCTCCCACCCACCATCCCTATTCCCTGGCAACCACTAATCTGTTCTCCATCTCTGTAATTTTCTCAAATAGAAAACATGATATAAATGGAATCCTACAATATGTGACCTTTTGAGATTGCCTTTTTGCACTCACTGAAATGTCCTTGAGATCCATTTGTTAATGTTATGTGTCTATCATGTTTCTTTCTCCCCCTTTCCTTGTGTTTTGCACAAAAAGGGGTTGGGAAGCAGTGTACAGGGGCAGCAGCGGCATCTGTGGGCTAGAAGTGGCAGTGACACTGTATGCCTCCTACAAGTCATTCAGGACAATGTCGGGTGTGGCGTGGATTTTTTTGGCAGCTCATCATACACATCCCATGGTGCTGAGGCAAAGGTAGAGGCTGAGCAGTCTTTGATTGAGGACACTCTAATTGGTGTTCTCTAGGATGCAGTGGTCCATGTGCGGCACCTGGAAGGCATAGGAGGTTGAGGCCGGCAAGGTGGGGCAGCATGGTGGTCAGAGCGTTCTGTAGCATCAGCAGCCTCTGGGAAGTTTTCTTTACCAGCAGCAGACTCCCAATACCACATGGCATCCAGTGTGTTCTCCTCACCCCTGCATCGACTATTTGATGGGCCCTGGGGGACTACCTGGCACAGGGTCCTCCAGAATGTGTACATGCGGGTGGCTACATGGAAGTCTGCCCAGCTTAGCAGTTTTGATATCCCCAAAACTCTCCTTGGCTTCTGATGGGTACATGTACACCATAAGGTTGCGGTCTTGGCCAGACACCAGGACACCGGCTGCCATGAAGTCCATGCTGTACACCTTGAGGAACTTGGTGTCCTGGGACAGGTAGCTCAGTGTCTTTCTCTCCTCCTGGTAGTGACATCTGCAGCCAGATGAAGTTCTTTATGCCACTCATCTGGTGGATGTATAGCTGGTGTCCACCAAGGCCATGCCTGTCAGCTCACTGGCCCTCAGGATCCACAGGAAGCTCTTCCGGCTGATGACTGACACCAGGTGGCCATTGCGGGACAAACATGGGCCCGTTCCATTTCTTTCCATACAGGATGTGAAACTTGTTCCTAATCATATATAGTAAGTGTATGTTTATTCATTAAGAAACTGCCAAACTACTTTCCAGAATAGTTATATCGTTTTACAATTCTCACCAGAAATATATGAAAAAATCCAGTTTCTCTGCATTCTTGTCAGTACTTAATATTATCATTGTGTTTTAGTTTTGCTATTTTAGCAGGTGTGTAGTGATATCATAGTTTTCATTGGCATTTCTCTAATAGCTAGTGATGTTAAACATCTTTTTATGTGTTTATCTGTCAGCCACATATCCTTTTCAATGGAGTGCCTCTTTGTGTCTTTTGCTTACGTTCCAATTGGATTTTTGTTTTCTTTTATTGTTCAATTTTGAGTATTCTTCATACATTCTATTCTTTCAGCACTTGAAAAGCATTGTGCCTGTTTCTTCTGGCCTCCATGATTTCCAATGAGAAATACACCTTAATTCAAATAGCTTTTCCTCTCTAGGTAAGGTGTCATTTCTCATGGCTGCTTTCAAGATGTTTTCCTTTATCTTTAGTTCACAAAAGTTTGCTGTATCTTGGCCTGGGTTTCTTGGGGTTTATTCTGCTTGGGGGTCTGTTCAGCTATTGGATCTGTAAGTTGTCTTTTCTCAAATTTTGCAAAATTTCTGTCATTATTTATTCAAATACATTTTCAGCACCATATTTTTTTTCTTCCCTCCTTCTGGATCGTTTGTAACATAAATGTTATATCTGTTGTTATAGTTCCACAGGCTCTGTTCATGTTTTTTTTCCCAGTGTCCTTCTACTGTCTTATCATCTAGTTCTGTCATTGTTTCCTCCATATTCTCCATTCTGCTGCTGAACCCATCCAATGAGTTTTCAAATTTTAGTTATTGCATTTTTTTGGTTATAAATTTTTCATTTGGTTTTCCTTTATATCATTTTTTTGCTGAAATTTTCTAATTTTTAATTTATGTCAAGTGTGGTCATAATTGCTCTTTGAAGTGTTTTTATGTTAGATGCTTTAAAATCCTTGTAACTCAATCCCAACATCTGTGTCACATAGGTTTTTTTTTTTTTTTTTAATTTGAGATTCCTCTGGTTCTTGTTATGACAAGTGATTTTTGTTTGTATCCTGGACATATTAGATGTTAAGCAATGAGACTCTGGATCTTATTCAAATCTTCTGTTTTAACTGGATTTCTCAGACACCCTGCCAGGAAGGGGACCACCATGTTATTTCCAGTCGGAGATGGAAGACCATGTATTCACCACGGGACAGGAGAGGCACCTCATTCCTATCGGGAAAGGGTGAAAATCCAAACTCTCCATTAGGCCTCCACTGATAGCACTCAAGCAATGTGTCATTCCTCAGGTTCCAAAGGTCCCTGGTTGGTCTGCCTTCTCTTCATCGTTCAGAATCATCTCGTTTGTTTTACATATAATGTCCAGTGTTTTTTTCTTAGCAGGAGGAATAGGGATGAGAGCATTCCTTCCATCTTGTATACAATCAGAAGTTCCCTCTTTTCCGTTTTCTTTTAAACACACTCATATCAAGCTTTCATCTTCCATGACTCTACCAAAATGGATCTCGTCAAAGTCACCAATGACTTCCACATTGCCAAATGCAATGTTGTTCTCATTTTGCTTAACCCATCAGTAGAATTTAACTCCGCTGATCTCTCTCTTCTTGAAACATTTTTCTTCACTTGTTTTCAGGACACTGTTCTGGATTTTCTCCTATCTCATGGCAACGTTCTTAGTTTTCTTTTCAGTTCCTCCTTGGATTCCTGATCAGGAATCAGTCTTGTCTTCATCATTCCTCTCTCCGTTGGTCATTTCATCTGATCTCATGGCTTTAAACACCATCTGCTGTCAACTCTCAAATTTATATCTATTGCCAAACTTCTCCTCTAAATGACAACTTGTACATCTAGTTGCCTATTTAATATCTCTACACTTGTATTCTTAGAATATATATTTCAAATTTTAATATGTTAAAAATGAAGTTTCTGACCTCTACCCTCTCCAAACTTGCTTGTCCTTCATTACTCCCAGTTCCTAAGCCCACAGGAGAGGTCATGCCTGACTTTTCTAACACCTTTTTCCAATCTATCAGCAAATCCTGATGTACTACTTTGAAAATAAATGCACAGTCTGACTCCTTCTGATCACCCTCATTGTTATCACCTTGGTCCAAGCTACCATGCTCTCATCTGCCTGCATTGCTGAAATCGCCTCCTAACTGTTGCTTCTCCTTCTACCTTTGCCTTCCTACTAAACATAGTAACCTGGGCAATCCTTTTACAAGAGAAGTCAGATCCTACCACTCTTTTTATGAAACCCTCCTATAGCTCCCAAACCATGGCTCAAGCAGGAGCAAAAGTCAAAATCCTTACACTGGCCTACACAGCTGTACATGATTGGGCCCTTTTTAGTTCTCTGACTTCATCATCAACTGTTCTCTTCCTTGCTCATGCTGTTTCTACCACACCAGCTGTTTCCAGTCACGCCAGCATGCTTCCATCCAAGAGCCCTCCCATTTGCTTTCCCTTGACCTGGAATCCTCTTCCTCCAGGTGCCTCCAGGAACTTTCACTTCCTGCAAGTGCTTTCTCATGGGTCACCTTTTCAAGTGTCACCTTCCCTCAAGGCCTTCTCTGATTACACTATTTTAATTTGTAACGCTTCAGATCTCTTTATATACCTCCTCACAGCTTATTTTTTCATAGCGTATACCTCCTACATATACCATATAATATACTATTTATCTTATTTCTCATCTGTCTGTACTTCCACCCTTCCCCAGTGTAAACTCAGTGAGGGCCTGAACTTTTGTCTTTTTGTTTACTGATGATTTTTTTTTTTGAGATGGAGTCTTACTCTGTTGCCCAGGCTGGAGTGCAGTGGCGTGATCTCGGCTCACTGCAAACTCTGCTTCCCAGGTTCAGGCGATTCTCCTGCCCCAGCCTCCCAAGCAGCTGAGATTACAGACATGTACCATGCCTAGCTAATTTCTCTGTTTTTATTAGAGATGGGGTTTCACCATTTGGCCAGGTTGGTACTGATAAATTTCCTGTACCTGGAACAGTGAATGGCATATAGTAAGTGTTCAGCATATAAATAAATGAATATATCACTTAATTCAGGTTGTGGTGAATTTGGTAGTGGCCACTTAAATCTACATACGCTTGCAGTCATAAAGATTTACTTTAAATTGTAATTATTTTACCTGCATTATATTTTAGAGTTAACTTATCTACTCTTGTATCTATTGTTAGATTACAGAAGTGGCCAGGATAACAGACTAACAAGAACAAAAACTAGAATTTATGCTTGTCAAATTTTATCTAGTTTAGTAAATCACCATTCTACATATTCTAAAGGGTATTCAAAGTGACTACAAAAATATATTTTAAAAATGAGATAATCCAGCCAAGAAAAAAAAAATGGAAAAATAAAATGAAACAGTATGAATAAGGAAGAGAGTATTTGGTGATGAGGTCAGAGGACTAACAGGGGCCCTGATCATGCACAGCTGTGTACATGTAAGTTCTGTGTAAGGACCTTTGACTTTTGCTCCTGCTTGAGCCATGGTTTGGGAGCCATGGGAGGGTTTCAGATAGGTAAAATAAAATGGAACTAGAGGTAAAGTTAACATAAAATGCAATCTGTAAAATCCTGTTCACTTGCCGGGGGTGGGGGATACCAAATATTTGGCTCCAAACTTTCTAGCAGTCAATGCAAAAAGAGAAATAAAGGTCGTGATTCACATCCATTCCTGCGGAGAGCAAAGCCTCTTCCTAGAGACATGTTCCCTGCTCCACCAGTAGATGGCGTGCATTCCATGTGATGAGGATTAAGGAGCAAACTCTTCAAGGCAGAGCTTCTAAACTGAGCTTAATATTAATAACAACCATTCTTTCTGAACTACGAGCCTGGCTATTTAATTCACCATGTAGCTCTTTTTTTTTTTTTGAGACGGAGTCTCGCTCTGTCCCCCAGGCTGGAGTGCAGTGGTGTGATCTCAGCTCACTGAAACCTCCGCCTCCCAGGTTTAGGCAATTCTCCGTCTCAGCCTCCTGAGTAGCTGGGATTACAGGCACGTGCCACCACGCCCGGCTAATTTTTAGTAGAGACGGGGTTTCACCATCTTGGCCAGGCTGGTCTTGAACTCCTTACCTCGTTATAAAACTGCCTCGGCCTCCCAAAATGCTGGGATTACAGGCGTGAACCACCGCGCCCGGCCACCATATAGTTCTTAGTGCAGCTTTGGGAGAAGCTCCTATTATCCCCTTTAAAGATAAGGAGACAGAATCACAAGTGAAACTGGCTCAAGCTCGGATTTGAGTCTCTGCTTTTTCTATTGTACCAGGCAGGCAACTTGCTATTATTTGGAAAACCTAAGGCAGGTTTTACTCAAATTGGTGGGACTCTGACTGGAAGGCTTTCTTAATGCCACTGCCACAAGATGCAGTAGGAGTCAGAGACGAATTTGGGGTTCTGACACAAAGTAGCTGTTTCAGATCAGGGAAATCACTTAATCTACATGCCTCAACTTCCTCTTCTGTCACATGGGAATGACAAAATCTGCTCCGCTTAACTCGGAAAGTGGTGTGAGGATAGCAGAGGGAAATAGATTTGAAAACACAAGTAGAAAACATTCTATAGAAATGCTGAATTAAACCCAAGATTTATTGAATTCCTACAATGAGCTGGGTGCCGCGGTAGTCCTGTCAGTTAATATTATTCAAAGTGTGGTCCTCGGCCCACTGCTGGTCCACAAACTGCTTATTGCTGGTTTGAATCGAATAGGATAAAATTGAGAGTAAATGTTTCAAAACCTTAATAATTTGACAGAGTAATTTTATGTCTGTTGAATATAATCATGAAAGAGTTGTACTTGTAGTTTGTGTTTTTGTTTTTATTTCATTTTTCTAGTAATTTATTAGAATCGTATTTTATAAAAGTATTGATACACGATGGATTTTGGGGAAAATGAGTTTTTCCTACAAATAGTTTGAAAAGCATTGCTGTAAGGAATACAAAGGAAAATATAGGACATGGGCCTGACGTTAAAGAGCTTGCAGGCTAGCTGGTGAACAGGTAGCAGAGTGGTTCAAAGAAACCACTACTACTATTCCACTGTGCTTTAACTCCTCTATGGAACAGAAGTCTATACAGAGCTGATGAACTTACAAGTGAGAGATCTTCAAATCCTCAAAAACATTCCCTAAACAAACCTTCATATCTGCTGCCTTAGAATAGTAGGAACTCTAGAGAGATCCAAGATGGCCAACTAGCAACAGCTCAGGATTGTAGCTCCCAGTGAAAGCGCAGAGAGCGAGTGGATGCCGCACTTTCAGACGAATTTTTTGCCCACAGACTGGGAGATTCCCGGCGGAGGAGCCACACGGGTCGCCAGTGCGGCTTTTTTGGCCGGTGCGGCTATTTTGCCGGCACCCCGGCACTTCGCTTCTTGGTGCGGAGTATACGGGACGTGGAGCCCTTTGAGTCGGGCTCAGCTGGTCCCATCCCCACAAGCAGAACAGCAATTGGAAGCACTGAGGACTGAGAGTTTCACAGCAAGCACAGCTGAACCGGGAAGGTCCAGCTCTGTGGGGAAGGGGCGTCCGCCAAAGGAAAACTAAGAAACAGAAAAAACTTCATCACCAACAAGCCGGACGTCCACTCAGACCCAAGCTGAAAGTCGGCAATTACAAAGACGACAGGTGGATAAATCCACAAAAATGGGAAGAAACCAGTGCAAAAAGGCTGAGAACACCCAAAATCAGAATGCCTCTCCTCCTACAGGGGATCGCAGCTCCTCATCAGCAAGAGAAC